>LNAC01000056.1:2205973-2222361 GCA_002007465.1 Ailurus styani | reverse complement strand
CGTTCCCCCCACCCCCGCCTCCCCCCGAACACACGCCACTGTGAATCCCAGTTCAGTACCTGCCCAGTGCAGGACTGCAACACTGAGAGCCCCCAGGAGCCCGGTTCTGAACCCCGCGTGGGCTTCGGCGAGGGCACGACCCCCTGCGAGTGTGGGGCCGCGTCCTAAGCGTCTGCCGTGGTTTCCGGGGGGCCAGCCGTCTCGGGCCCTGGGAGCTCGACGACCCGACACGCTACGATAAGGGCAAGTGCCAAGGGCTAGTTCATTCGCCCCGACAGCCTCTAACTGGCTGTTGTGGGGGCGGAAGGTCGGCGGGGTCGCAGAGCAAGGAGCAGGGGCCCCGCGGCGCACCCCCCTCCGGGTCCACAGGGCCCGGTTCCTGCCGTTCGGGCCCCGGCGGGCGAACAGACGCCGAGGGGCAGCAGGAGGCCGCCTGGCCCCGACGGCCCACCGCGAAACCCAGCGTCCTCGCGGATGCGCGGGGGTGCAGAGCTCCTCCGGCGCAGGGAGACGCGCCTGCCCCCGCGCCCGCTCAGCCCCCCGCGCCGCGGACCTACCTGAGCCGGGACGCCGGGCCAGGAACGGGCGAGGAGCTCCCGCCGCGGAGCCGGGACCCGGAGCTCTAGCCTCGCGCGTCTGGCTCGGCGGGGGCGGGGCTCCTGAAGGGCGGGGCTCCTGGGGGCGGGGCTTCGCGCACACGCGGCGCACCTGCGGGCCGAGAGGCCGCCCGGCGCCCCCAGCGGGACCCCCGCTCCCGGACGCGGCGGCCACACGGACGCGGAGCCGCGGTGGTCAGAACAGCCTTTAATCGCGCGCGCTACAGGGGGATCTCCCGGAGCGCCTCCTCGGCCGAGCGGTACTGGTGCAGCTGGACCTGCACCTCCACCGTCAGCGGCTGCGGCTGGTAGTCGCCGTCGTACGTGGGAACCGCAGGTTTTTTTCCTGAGAAATGAAAACACGAGTATGTGAGTCCCGACAGACGTGCCGGCTGCTTCTCGGCCGCCCTGGGCAGCCAGAGCTGTCTGTCCTCCGACCCAGGGGGGAGCGCGGTTGGCGGGTCCGAGATCCCGGCCCGGGTCTTCCCCGCTCATCAGATCACTTCAGCAGGCGCAGCTGTTTGAGGGGCTGCGAACCAGCGGCTCGCGTCTCCAGCGCCGTCTTCACCTGAAAACACTAACGAGGTGATTCCGACGTCAATACTGGGCAGGTATTTTCTAAAAAGCGAATGAAGCCTGGCATTTCAGGGAAAATAACGCAAAGCATTTTGATAAATTTATAACATTTGAGCTTTCAAGTAGAAATCAGAATTTTGAAACACTGTATCAACCACCAGGACCGTAACAGCTTCCCAAAACTCGAAGACTCTTCTAATGATATGGGTGCTGATAAAGAATGTGACTTTTGGATCATGGCTAATATGTGTCAACAGTTGAAAGATCTGCATAACTCAGCGAACCAGTATTTTACAAACAACCAATGCCTGATGTTACAAACTGTGCATGAATAAGAGCCTTTCAAAAAGCAATGCAAAAAAAAAAAGGCAATGTAGACCAATGGATTTTAACATAACTACGAAAAATGCATTTGTATAGATTGTTTTCACTCTGTAACAGCCTTTAAAAAACTACTAGTTGTCAAATTTGACATAATATCAAAGAAAATATCATTATTTGAAAGCCTATTAAAAATACTCCCTTTTCCAGTTACACGTCCATTTGAGACTGGATTTTCTTCATCCACTTCAAACGCTGCAACAAAAGAGATTAACAGCAGGTGCAGCTATTTCAATGCCACTGTCAATTAAGCCAGACAATAAAAAGATCTGCAAAAGTGTAAAAAAAATTAAGACTATCTTAACCCTGTGGTTTGATCATAAATTTTATGTCCTTATTTGCATGGGTCTTTCCTGAAGTCCATCAGTGTATGTCCTTTGTTCTTTTTCAAAGTTGTTTTGGCTATTCTGAGTCCTTTGAATTTCCATATTGTTTGGAATCAGCTTACTGATTTCTTTTTTCTTTCTTTCTTTCTTTTTTTAGCTTACTGATTTCTATGGAAAAAAAATCCCCCCAGAATTGTGATTGAGACTAGGTTGAATTATAGATCAATTTGAGGAAAACCAACATCTTAACAATACTGAATTCCCTATCCATGTACATATTTATCCCACCATTTAAGTCTTTGATTTCTCTTGGCGACGTTTTGTAATTTTCAGAATACAAGATTTCCACATCTTTAGATTTATCCCTATTTTATATTTTTCAACGCCGTTGTAAAAATTCACTATGTTCATTGCTAGTATATGGAAATACAATTAATTTCTTGAATACTGACCCTGTATCCTACAACCCTGTTAAGCTCAGTTTAAGAAGCTTTTCTTTTTTTTTAAATTATTTATTTGAGAGAGAGAGAAAGCATCAGTGGGGTAGGGGGAGAGGGAGAAGCAGACTCCCTACTGTTTAGACGATTTACTTTTAATGTGTTTATTGATAAGATTGGGTTTAAGTCTACCCTCTTGTTTTCTATTTATCTCACATGTTGTTTCTTTTTGTTTCCACCTCCTTTTAGATTGACTGAATATCTTTATGATCCCTCTTTTCTCTCCTTTGTTGGTTTATCAGGTAGAACTCGTTGTTGCATTATTTTAGTGGTTTCTTTAGAGTTTATAATAAATATCTAACTTACCGCAGTCTGGCGTCAAGTGATATCACAACATTTCACATAGAAATAGGAGCCTTAGGGTCTTAGCCTTTTTGCTATTATTATACGTTCTACTGGTGTTATAAGCGCCGCATTATATTTTTTCATTAAACAATTAATCACTTAAACATACCTAAATAAGAAAGGAGTCTTTATATTTAACCACAGTTACCATTTCCAGCTCTTGACTTCTTTGTGCAGAAACAGTATTTTCTTCTGCTTAAAGGGCTTCTTGGAACATTTCTTGTAATAGGTTCTTTCCGCATTTGTATGTCTAGAAAAGTGCTCAGTTTACCTTTGTTTTTGGAAGATATTTTTGTTGGGTAAAGAATTTTAAGTTGATAGTTATTTTGCTTTGAGCGTTTAAGAATTCTTTCACTGTCTTCTGTTTGGCATTTTCCTGATAAGACCATTGTCATTTTTAATCTTTGTTCCACTGTCTTTATCACTGATTTTAAGCAGTTTTATTATTATGTAGCTTGGTTTAGTTTTCTTCATGCTTCTTGTGTTTTGAGTTAACTGAACTTTTTGGATTGGTGTATTTATAATTTCTAGCTAACTTGGAAATAGTTTAGCAATTACTTCTTCAGATATGCTTTCTGCCTACCCCTCTCTCATTTGGGGACTCCAATTACGTGGACATCAGTTCTTTTGAATTTGTCTCAAAATTCACTGATGCTCTGTCCATTTTTTTCCAGCCATTTTTCTGAGTTTAATTTTGGTAGTTCCTACCACTTCCAGTGTTCTAATCTTCTTTTCTGAATTGTCTGATATGCCATTAATCCCAGTGAATGTATTTTTAATGGGACATGGTAATTTTCATCCCTAAATTTTGGTTTATAGTCCATATTGCTACATACCACCATTTTTCTTTAAGCTTCCTAGATAAAGGGAATACAATTATAATAACTGCTTTAATGTCCTTGTCTACTAATTCTAACACATATGGCATTTCTGAGTCAGTTATGATTGATAAATTCTCATTATAAAATTTTTTTTTTGCACGTGTGGTAGTTTTTTTATTGGATGGTAGATATGAATTTTACCTTGGGTGCTCTTGTTTTTTTTTTTAAAGATTGTATTTAGGGCGCCTGGGTGGCTCAGTGGGTTAAAGCCTCTGCCTTCGGCTCAGGTCATGATCTCAGCGTCCTGGGATCGAGGCCCGCATCGGGCTCCCTGCTCAGTGGGGAGCCTGCTTCCTCCTCTCTCTCTGCCTGCCTCTCTGCCTCCTTGTGATCTCTCTCTCTCTCTCTTTGTCAAATCAAGAGTCTGAGGCTTAACAGACTGAGTCACCCCGGTGCCCCAGCTTGGGTGGTCATTTTTTTTTTTTTTAAAGATTTTATTTATTTATTTGACACACAGAGAGAGATTACAAGTAGGCAGAGAGGCAGGCAGAGAGAGAGGAGAGAGGAGGAAGCAGGCTCCCTGCCAAGCAGAGAGAGCCCGATGCGGGCCTCGATCCCAGGACCCTGGGATCATGACCTGGGCCGAAAGCAGAGGCTTTAACCCACTGAGCCACCCAGGCGCCCCGGGTGGTCATTTTGTATTCCTTTCAGTATCTTTGAAAAGTCCAAAGCTCACCTGTCGCAGACACGTCAGTGACTGCCCCCTGTTCCGAGACCAAGCCCAGACTCCTCGTGGGGCAAAGAGGGCCAATGACCTGAAACAGGCCCCAGACTGCCAAGCCCGAAGGACCCCAGGCCAGGCCCAACTCAGCCCCCTCTCCCACCTCGCCTGCCTCCTACTCCAGGTGGCCTCTCCTTCCCTTAGCACGACCCACAGCTGGCTGCTGACTCAGGGGCGCAGGAAAGATGGGGGGTTGGGTCCTTAGGTGGGCAGGGCTCTCCCACTGCTCAGAAGATACGATTCTCTGTCCTTCCATTTCTTTGGCCCCAAATCAGACTGATCCTTTGCCAGGTCCTGCTATGATCTGAATGTTTGTGTCCCTGCAAGATTTACATGTTGAAATCCTAACCCTCAGCAGTGATGGCATTAGGGGACAGGGGCCTTGGGAGGTGACATGGTCATGAGGGTAGAGCTTCGTGAATGGGATCAGTGTCCTTACAAAAGAAGCTCCAGCGAGTCCTCGCGCCCCTCCTACCACGTGAGGACGCAGCGAGAAGGGGCTGCCCACGAACCACGAAGCGGGTCCTCACCTAATGAGGCTGGCACCTTGGTCTTGGACTTCCCCGCCTCCGGAGCGGCCAGAAATAATGTCTGTTGTTTATAAGCCCCCAGGCTGTGGCTTGTCATCACAGACCAAGGTCCTCAGGAACCGCCCCCTCCACTATTATCATTAGTTCTTACCTTTTCTAGCTCTCTTGTTCTTGTTCTTCTTTGCATCCTGAGAGAAAGAGCCATGACAGGAGAGGCGTGCTGGAGTCGGATGCTGGAGAACCCGCGGCTGCAGATCACCGATCACCCGGGGCCCAGGCAGGAGCAGGCCTGGCCCTCCCACTGGCCCGGCTCCTCACACCTGAGAAGCCTGCGCGCAGGCCCGGGGGAGGCCCTCCTCCCTCTCCCCCTCCCCCTGTTCCTCCCCTACCTCCCCATGCCTCCCAGGGCCCTGCCAACCCCGGAGGCTCAGAGCCCCGCATAGCCCGTCCCCGTCCAGCACTGCTCCGGCGGGGAGGGGTGTGGCGGGGGGTCCGTACCCTGAGAGAGGTCAGCTTGTCAGTTTCCAAGGTGCGGGTCACCCCGAAGTCGCGCACTTCGGACACCAGCGGCTCCCCCACCAGCAGGGGCTCCAAGCCCACCACGCCGCTGCCTAGCGCCCACAGGACGGGCGGGTCCTGGCGAAGCTCCTTAGGAAGCGCCTTCTTCTTAGACGCCTTGGGCTCCTGCGGGCAGAGGCCGGGAGGGCGGCTGGGGCCCCGCGGGGACAGCGCCCAGAGCGCCCCCGGCCACCACGACCGCCCCGGGCACCGGGCAGCCCGTCTCTTTCTCTCCTTTCCCGCCCTTGTTCTTCCCATCGCTTCCCTTCTTGTCCTTCTCCCCTTTTCCTCTCTTGGTAGACAACGCGGTGTCGACAGGCGGAGACCCCAGAGGCCAGGAGAGGATCTAGGGGCCGGCGAGGGGGCCACGAGTGAAGGCAGGCCAGCTGGGGGCTGGCTGGATCTTGCTGGAAGGCGCTGAGGCCGCGCCAACAAGGCAGCAGGGCCCCGGGACAGCCCGACAGGAGACCGGAAGACGGGACCAGGGGGCCGCTGCGCGGAGCACGGGAACCCCGGTCACCCACCTTCTCCTCCACGATGGTCACGGTGGTCCCCGCCAGCAGGAAGGCCTTGAGGGGCACCAGGTCCCGGAGCCTGTGCTGCATCTCGTAGTTGCAGGGGATGACGTCGGTCCAGGGCTTGCGGACGGTGCTGAAGAGAACTGTCCTGGGGGGGGCGGGCAGAGGAAGACAGGGCGCCGTCACCCGGAGGCCAGACACACGGGATGCTGCCCGATGCCGTTTGTAGGAAGGCGTAAGAGGCACACGAGTGAATGGTGTTAGTTGAGCTGACAATGACCCTTGGGAAGGAGGCAGGGGCATCATCTTGTCATAATCTTGTCAAGGGCAGTGGTTCCTTGGGGGCCTGTAAGGTGGCTGTAAGGTGGCTACGTCTGTGTCTGTGGGTCACATCTGAATCATTTATTTTTTTTTAAAAAATAGAACAGGTCTGTGTGTCCACAGCCACATGCAGAATCAGCACATTTCAAACTGAGACACAGAATATGAGTTCATGTTTTGAGAAAAAAAAATAGGAGTATATAGGTTCATATACATGACCATGTAAGAAAAAACAGGGAACTCTATGTGCAAAACTATTCAGAGTAATTCACTCTGGGGGGCCTGGCTGGCTCAGTCGGGAGACTATGGGACTCTTGATCTTGGGGGTCCTGAGCTCAAGCCCCACATTGGGTATAGAGCCTACTTAAAGTAAATAAATAGGAATTCATTCTATGAGATGAGTTCAATTGATACAGGAGAAGAAATCTTTATTTTCTAATTGACTTTTTTTTTTTTTAAAGCAGACTCATGGGCGCCTGGGTGGCTCAGTTGGTTAGGCAACCGCCTTTGGCTCAGGTCATGATCCCGGAGTCCTGGGATCGAGTCCCGCATCGGGCTCCCAGCTCCATGGGGAGTCTGCTTCTCCCTCTGACCTTCTCCCCTCTCATGCTCTTGCTTACTCTCACTCTCTCTCAAATAAATAAATAAAATCTTAAAAAATAAAAAGCAGAATCATTTGTGCTTACTTTTCTGTTACTATTTACAAAAATTCAACCACCACCACAAGGCTGTCAGCTGGAGTTGACTGGGGGCGCCCCCTGACAGCTGGGGTGCCCACCTCTCTGGCTCTGTCACCCGCCGGAACTCAGCAAGGGGCCCACGGCCGCTCCCCCATACTCTCCACAAGCCTGTATAATTTACCTTCAGTCGAGGTTTTAAGTCATTAAAAACAAAACAAAACAACAAAACAAACAAAAAAACCTCTTTTAGCTTCAAGAGAAACTAACTTCCCCAATTCCTTGAGGGCATCGGCTGCAAAATCTGCGTGGGGCAAAGGCTCGGATTGTTAGAACTCTGCCACAGATTCTGTTTTCTATGCTCTGGCCTTCAGAAGAATCGAATGACACCACCAGCTGATAGCAGGAAGTTTGTTAAAAACAAAAACAAAAATCCCTAAACCAGGCTCCATGTTTTGCAATGAGTTACAAAATCAGTTAATGGAGCTTCAAGTTCTTGTGAAATTCTTCATCACAGAAAAAGATTCTTTATCAAATAAGACAAAACGTGATACGCCTGCGAGGTGGGCCTTCGGAGGGTGGGAAAGAACCTGCGACTCAGATCCACACCACATGGCAGAGGCCAGAACCAATTCCAGGGGAATTAAAAAACCAAACTGAGGGGCGCCTGGGTGGCTCAGTGGGTTGAGCCTCTGCCTTGGGCTCAGGTCATGATCCCAGGGTCCTGGGATCAAGTCCCGCATCGGGCTCCCTGCTCAGCGGGGAGCCTGCTTCCCCCTCTCTCTGCCTACTTGTAACCTCTCTCTCTGTCAAATAAATAAATAAAATCTTAAAAAAAAAAATCTAAACTGAGAAGGTCTTCAGCTCTGAGGCCGGGGGAGGGGTGGGGGCAGGGCTGCCCCCTCTCTCGCCTCTGCGTTGACTAAAGACAGCCCCGCATTCAGAACACCTGACCGCTGGGGAAGGGGCGGACTCCCGGGGCCTCGAGCCCTGACCCCGGCCGCACCTGCGCGGCCAGCGGCCCAGAGGGTCCCCAGGGGCTGCAGGGACCGCTCCGCCGTCGGGCCGGGAAGGGGCGCAGGCCGAGCTCGCGGGACCCCGGCCCCCAGGCCCTGCTCCCGCGCGGCCTCCGTCCTTACCCTGGCGAGGGGCAGAGCCGGGGGTCTATGCGGGGCCGCAGCTTGGCCAGCTCCTCCGCGGAGTCCGGCACCCCGAGCAAGGGCCCCGAGCCGCCCGAGGCCACCGAATCCTCCAGCTCTCCCGACTCGGGGGACAGCCCGGACTCCAGCGAGTCTTCAGCCTCGCCGAAGAGCTCTTCGGGACCGTCCTCGCCCAGCGGCTCGGAGCTGGGCGAGGGCGGGACGATCTGCGGGAGAGACCCAGACCCGCGGGGGGCGCTGTGCGCCGGCTTCTCCTCGTGCGCAGCGCGCATGTGCGTGAGCAGGTGTCTGCGCCAGGGTGAGCTTGAAGCCCTAACACGCACGCGGGCTTGGGCAGGAAGGTTTTAAAAAGGCCCGTCCTGCCCTTCTGAGAGGTCTTCGCGAGGAGGAGGAACAGTAACAACTTCTGCAGGAGTTCGGGTGTCCCCCTCTGTCCTGGTTGGAGGCTACCCCGGGGCTGCTTTTGATGAGAAGGGCGATGGGAGAGTAGGGGAGAGGCGTGGGGTGGGGGGCAACCAGCCCCGCTGTAAATGTTGCTCCCTTGTGAGCGATTTCAAGGCTCGTATTTCAAGGCCAAAGGAAGGAGGTGAACACAGGTGAGTAACTCGAGCTGCAAGAAAGGGGCTGAATAGAGCCGCTTCCCTTCTGAGTAGGGTGTGAACCGGGAAGCTCCGAGTACAGGGGTTTTCTCGGCCCCAAGAAGCGGTTCTGCCTCACAGGAGACGCCGCGAGGCCAAGGGCAGCGCGTGCCCCCCAGTTCCCGGGAGCAGCCCGCGGGGCACACACCTCAGCCAGCACGCCACCGAACGCGCTTCCTTCTCCTTCCTCATCTTCCACAAAATCGTAGGTCACGTAATAGCTGTAAGTGATAAAAGGGCCTTGAGGGCCCGGTTCTGGGTCCAGGATAGAGGTGTCCAGAACGCCCTTGACATTTCCAATAGTCACCGCGAGCTGGGCCTCACGGACCAGGAGGTCTGCAAGGGGAAGGCGCAGCAGTGAGGGGGAGGGCAGGGAGGGCAGGCCCAGCCGGGTCCCTGCATTCTCCCCTCCCTCCTCGCGGGGCTGAGCCTCGCAGTTTGCAGACTTGGGTTCGAATCCCAGTTCTGCCAAGTTCAGACACAGTGATTTGGAAAGATACCCCTCTTACGCCTTGTTTTCCAGATTCGTCTAATGGGAACGATAGGAACTACTTTACAGGATGGCTACAGAGAAAGACTCGATGTTACCTTAGCACAGCGGGACACACAGTAGGGGAAGCTATGATTACCAATGCTCCATCACCCTGACCTTGAGAAGGCTCTGATGCAGCTTGTGGCCTGGGCCACAAGGGGGTGATCTCAAGCCACCACAAAAGTACAGAAATTGATTGAAAGAACGCTTCCTGTTGGCCTGGGATGGTCTCAGCCTCCTTACCACTTCTGTCCCCAAATCCCAATTACAGGGATGAAAAATCGGAGAGAACTCTGACCAAGAAGGTGAGCTACCCGTTACTAACGGGGGAACTGCAGGGACAGAGGCCAGCCCCTCCCCGCTTTGCCCATGGGCTCCCTCACCCCCACTGTGGCTGAGCCCCCGGAACTGGTGCTTCTCACTGGGAGACACGGTGATGTCGTCCAGCACGCAGAGCCGGGACAGGCTGTCGATGGTGAAGCCGCGGTAGTAGGGCACCAGCGCCAGCGGGTTCCCCTGCAGCACGAGCAGCCGCAGGTGCGGGAGGGCGCTGAGACTGGCGATCAGGCCCTGCAGGTCCGTCAGGTCGTTGAAGCTCAGGTCCAGGGAGACGAGGTTGAGCCTACAAGGGGAGCAGGACTATCGGGAGTCCAGAGGCGGGGTGAGCGCGGGGATGGGGACAGGCAGCTGTGGTCAGGCCCCGGGCCCGCCCTGCTCAACACCCCCCAGCACCCCGTGTCGGGGACAGACAGCAGGCCTGCGCTGAGTGGGGGAGGGGAGCCTCGGAAGGCGGGAGAAGACCCTCTTGGTTCTACTGCCCCTCCCCCCATGACACTGCTGTCCTCACTGTGACACAGAGATGGCCCTGGTCACATCCTGCTTGCAATGACTTCCATTTCCACAGATCTCTTCTCAGTGACACTCTTGGTACGGCCTATAGATCTTAATACAGCACTGTGCATCTAGAATGTTCTCAGCAGGGCACCTGGGTGGCTCAGTGGGTTAAAGCCTCTGCCTTCGGCTCAGGTCATGATCCCAGGGTCCTGGGATCGAGGCCCGCATCGGGCTCTCTGCTCGGCAGGGAGCCTGCTTCCTCCTCTCTCTCTGCCTGCCTCTCTGCCTACTGGTAATCTCTCTCTGTCAAATAAATAAGTAAAATTAAAAAAAAAAACACTTTAGAATGTTCTCAGCAAAGACTGACGCTGGCAAGGAAGACAGAAGGAAGCCACGTGGGGAGGAGCCGTGGGCTGAGGTAAAAGAGGCCAGTAAACATGGGGACCTGGGAAGAGGGTGCGTGAAACTTGAGGGGTCCGGAAGCTGGAGGACGCCTTCCAAAGCCCGACTGACTCATGGTCGTAGGAAGCCCTGTGATTCATGTCTTGGGGGCACACGAGTGAAGAACATGCCAGTGAGGACAAAGAAGGTGCCCTCTACCCTAGTCTGGCAGAGGGGCCGGGAAGGGGGGTATGGGTGCTCTCTCCACTGCACAAACTAGAAAGCAAACTGGTGTCAGGTCTGTCGTCAGCAGTAAGAAGAACGCAAAGGGCATTTCATCAGCACATCACAGCCGCAGGTCTCCGGCGGACTGAACTCGGGCCCCTCCCATCCCTGCCTGCCCTGCGTTCCAGCCCGGGCAGCCCGCAATGCCAGTCAACAGGAAACACCCGGGAAGAACATCTCATGGGGACCAGCACGCGGACCTTATCCAATGTCAGCCTTCAGGAAGACTGGGAAGACATCAGCAAAACCGATCCATGAACACAGTAACCCCCTTTGAATTTCAAGGCAGTGAAAGACCGAGGTTTCACTTGTGTGTTTTTCTGAAACTCACACTTGGCCTGAAGCAGGTTACCTCGGTTTGGAGGAGGTATATTTTCCAAATAAAAAATCTGAACACACGGTACTTTGGCCATGGAGTGAGTCTACAGACTGGGTGGTTACAGCTGGTGCAGGGGTGCTCCTGGCCTCTAGTGGGTGGAGGCCACGGGTGCCGCTCCCCTTCCTACAGCGCACGAGACAGCCCCCCAGCCAACCGTTGCCGGCTCCGACGTCGGCAGCGCCTGAGTTGAGCAGCCCTGCTCTAAAAGCATCAACGCATGGGGCGCCTGGGTGCTCAGTGGGTTAAAGCCTCTGCCTTTGGCTCAGGTCATGATCTCAGGGTCCTGGGATTGAGCCCCCCATCGGGCTCCCTGCTCAGCAGGAAGCCTGCTTCCTCCTCTTTCTCTGCCTGCCTCTCTGCCTACTTGTAATCCCTCTCTCTATCAAGTAAATGAATAAAATCTTAAAAAAAAAAAAAGCATCAACACAAAAGGTCTGACCCACTCCCACCACCTCTTGTTATCCTTCCTTGGACTTCGGTGGGAATTTTTGCTTATTTGGTCAGACATGGATCCTAGGTCTGGAGCTGGTGGCCAATCAGCAGTTATTAAAGAAAAGAGCAAGACAAAAAGAAAAAGAAAAGAGCAAAGCTGGGTTCTTCAAGGCACGACCCAAACCTAAGGCTTAAGCCCTTCTCTGTCTCTGTCTGTCCGGGGCTCTGGAGTTACCAGTAGTCTGCGGTGACGTAGAGGCTTTCCAAGGGGCCCAGAAGCTTGTTGTGACCCAACCCCAAGTGCTGGAGACGCGGGGGCGGGCGAGCGCACAGACACTCCACGCTGCGTATCTTGTTGCCATAGAGCTCCAGCACCTGGGAGGAGCAGAAAGAGCAGGGCCTGTGAGCTCCAGTCCGTCCTTCCTGCCAGCCCACCTCCCTCCCTTCCTGAGAAGCAGCCGGGTGGAACTGGAAGTCCGCATACCCCGCTGCCCTGTGCCTGCCTGGGCTCCCTTTAAAATATGGGGAAAGGGGTGACTGGGTGGCCCAGCCGGTTAAGTGTCTGCCTTTGGCTCAGGTTGTGATCCCGGAGTCCTCAGATCAAGTCCCGCATTGTGCTCCTTGCTCAGTGGGAACCTGCTTCTCTCTCTCTCTCTCCCCCCTCTCATGCTCTCTCGCTCATTCTCTCAAAATAAATTAAAAAATAAAATATGGGGAACAAAAATTTCTGCAGTGGGTGTTAGAAAGTTTCTTTTCCTTTTGTGAAGGAAACATTAAAATTTGGCATGGGAGGTGATGGTGGAGAGGAGAGGGACTGGCACAGCATTTTGGCAACTGCTCAGCCCCCGGCAGCCTGTCTCCGGGACAGCCGAAGGGTCCCTGGCTGGAGCAAGGACTCATCTGGAGGATAACAGAGCATTCTTGGATTTCTGCTCTGATTCCTCCCTAGGCCTGGCACTGAGCCACATTTCTGAGTCCCTTCTGCCACGAAATCTACGAATTTTCACATTTAATTTAAAATTGAGACCATTTTCAGGCCGTCTGGGTGGCTCAGTTGGTTAAGTGAATGCCTTCAGCTCAGGTCATGAGCCCAGAGTCCCAGATCCGGATGAGTCCCTGCATCAGGCTCCCTGCTCAGCGGGGAGTCTGCTTCTCCCTCTGCCCCTCCCCACTCTCGTGTGCTCGCTCTCACTCTCTCTCAGATAAATAAACAAAATCTTAAAAAAAAAAAATAAAATAAAATTGAGACCACGTCGATACATTCGGCTGAAAACTCATAACAAAGCCTGGACTAGCTTTTCTTAAAATGATTTTTTATTGTGGCAACACGCACACGATTTGCCATTTTCCCCACTTCTAAGTGTGCCAGTCAGTGGCGTCCAGTGGGGTCCTATCATTTGCAGCCATCACCGCCCCAGACGGCTCTGTGTTCATCACAGTGGGTCCCCGGCCTGTACCACAGTGACTCCCCATTGCCCTTACCCCTGCCCTAGTAACCTCTGCTCTATTTTTGGTCCCTGTGGATTTGCCTCTTCTAGATATTTCGTGCAAATGGAATCACCTAATACGTGACCTCTGGGGCCTGGCCTCTTTCATTCGTTATCATGTTTTCAAGTTTCCTTCATGCTGTGGCATGAATCATTCCTGTTTATGACTCACCAACACCCCAGTATGGTGGGACCACATTTTGTTTACCCACGTATCTGCTGATGGACGTTTGGGTTGGCCCCACTTTTGGCTGGAAGGATCTCAGTCCCTGCTCTCAATTCTTTGGGGCATATGCCTAGAGATGGCATTGCTGGGTTACACGGAAATTCTACTTTTTTGAGGAATCTGGCCTCCCTCTCCAAAGCCTGGGGCTGGCCCTTGGCGTAGAGCCACACTGGCCGAACCTTTGGGCGGCAGGACAAGGCAGGGCAGGGTGTCTGGGCTGCGCCGGCACAGAGATGCTACATGGAGCCTGAGCTCCTTTACCTTGAGCGCTGGGGGCAGGTTCATGGCGTCTATCTCCTTGATCTGATTGGCACTCAGTACCAACTCTTCAAGTTTCACAAATTTCAGGAGACCTTTATCCACCAGGCTCACCTGGAAGGGAAGATCAGGAAGCTAAGAGCTCTCCTGGGCGAGGTAGTTGTGGAGCAGAAATGGGATCCGCAAGGGGACAGCTGGCCACTTCCTCTCCTGGGGGAGTCACCTCGCACCCGCCAACCCTCTTCCTCCCCTAACTGACCTCCTGAGCCCTGTCCTGCACATCCCACCAGGATCCCTGCGCCTCGACCCCGGCGGGGAGCTCTCACCTCTTCGCCCTGACCCCACCCCCACCCCCGGAGGTGTTGTCCAACTTCCAGCTCAGCGGCCTGTTGGGCTGTGAGCTCCCAAGGGCCGGGATGCCATGTTCTTTGCTGTCTCCCCCTGGGCCAGAGTCAGCCCTGAGGCCCTAAGGAATTGCTAGCTGACGCACAGCAGGGTCAGACCCGAAGTTCAGAGGTCCCTCTGTGACTCTCCAGTTGTCTGTGGCCTCAAAGACATTAGGGCCCTTCCTGGTGACTGTGCCAGTTTGCCCAGGATTGAGGGGTTCCCAGGACACATGGCTTTCAGAGCTGACACCGGGAAGGTCCCGGGCAAATTGGCAGGAGTGGCTCCCGCTCCCCATGCCCGGTACTGTGTAAATTCGCAGTTTCTCTGGGGAAGGAGAAGCAGAGGTAGGAAGGCTGAGTTTGCAGTTCGAGGCTCTGTTATTTGGTAGAAGCGAAGAAGGCTTTTTTCATAACAGAAACTAATATATGGTACTATGCCAACCCTCCCTAAGCCCGGGCCCCCACCGTTTAAGTAAAACCGATACAGACAGTTTAAAGGCCTCTCCTAGGACCCAGGAGGGCCGACTGCAGGGTGCACGGGGCTCAGCTATACAAGACACTCCTGGATGACCCTCCCCCCCAACCCCTGCCCCCAGCGGGGAGGGCAGAGAAAGAAGACACGCAACAAATGAGCCGCTGGTTCTCCCTGGTGTATATTAATAGAAATTAATTTGGGGAGGACAGAGCTACCTTCCCATCCTTCCTCCCACTTAACACCGAGGTCCCACCCTCAGGACGATACAGTTCTGCAGGGGGATGGCCTCCCCACCAGCAACTTCGGCTCTTACCTGCTTGTCCACCACCCGCAGGGACCTGAAGTAGGAGTAGAAGAAGGTGTCTTTGAGCGCCAGGGGGTTCTGGATGGCCAGTTCCTTCAGAAAATGGTCCTCTGCCCTGGAGCCCTCCGGCAGAGCCCAGGGGGAGTGGGGGCTGCGGACCAGGCCCAGGAGCGCCTCCACCGTCTCCTCCCCGGGGTTCCCGGCCTCCTCCTCTCCGGGGACCAGCTCCCTCCATGTTCGCCAAGTGCGAGGAAGAAAGCGTGACTTATTCTGCAGAGGGGGAGGGGGAGAATTTCGCTCTCAGTGACTCAGCCCTCTCCAGGATTCGAGACACCCCAAATGGAGCAGATCGTAAGATTCAGGACAGCCAGGGACAAAAAACTTCGACATTTAGACAGTGAGTAGTCAATAATTTTGACTGATTATTAGCCGCGGATAGAACTACAGATCGAGAACTACATTCCTGCCTTTAGGAGTTTCCTCAAGCTGGGAACCCTGAAGACGCAGGGAAAAGCGACCAAACATTTCAGAAAGATTGATGTACTAGAAGTTGGGAGGTGTGCAAGGCCATCCGGGGGATGTAGTAACCAAGGGAAGGTTTCGAGGAAGAAGGCGCAAGGCTGGAAAGGTGAATTCAGAATTCAGATGCCACAGCGGATGATGAAAGGGTGAGCCCCAGAGTTGACTTTGCCCCAGCCCTTCCTCCGGGAGACTCTTGAGAGACATCGGTGAAACCCCAACGCACCTCGCAGGTGCCAGGCGCACACAGTAGGTGTGCAACGAGGTTTGTTGATGAAACGAACCAACGAATTAGTTCCTTGGTTGGTGTCTCGGTTGTCTCCTCTGTGAAGAGGGGAACGCTGGCCTCCCCTTAGTGCCTTACCAGGGTGGGGGTGCCAGCCCTCCAGCAAGCGGGAGGGAAACATTCCAGACCCCGGAGACAGGCCTGCGCACATCTGAGGGGCGGCAGGTTGTCACCGGCTGCTCCCTAAGCCCAGCAAGGGCACCGGGCTGATGGAGCAGACACACCTGCTCCAGTCCTGCTGAGCCACCACTTGCTCCCCAGGGAGAAGCCTTAGAAGGGCAGTGTTCCGGCCTCAGGGGCAAGGAGACCGGACAGGAGGGAGGAAGCCACTTCCCCCAGACCCAGCAGCCTCTGCGGGCCTCCTCGGGACCGCGCCCCGCACTCACTCGGCGGGGGCTCCGGCTCGGTGCTCGGAGCACCTGAAGGTCGAGCAGCTCTCCGCCCAGGCAAAAGCTTTTCACCCCAAGAGGGACCTGGCGCCTGTAACAAGTTGAGAAGCCCTACCCCAGGTCAGCCTGATGCGCCCAGGGTGGGGGTCTTCCCCTCGGGGTCAGCCCCGCAGTCCGGCTGAGGGGTGGCTGCGGGGGAGCCACCCCGTCTGCCCCTGCAGCGTCCCAGCCCCCACGCCGGGTCAGGCCGTTCCCTAAATGCCCAGATCCAAGCCTCCCCCTCAGGTTTCCCCGGGGCGCACCCCAGCCGCCCCCGGCCCATCCCCCAGACCCCCGGGGCCCTCGTCCGGCAGCCCCCGCCGGCGCCCGCACCCAGCTGCCGGTGCCGCACGGGAACTCGCGCAGACACAAGTGCCTCAGGTGCTCCCGGACCGCGGCGCTCAGGGTCCCGCCCGGCTTCTCCACGGCCGCGCGGCTTTCCCGCCTCGCC
>LNAC01000056.1:2128277-2205800 GCA_002007465.1 Ailurus styani | reverse complement strand
CGTCCCGGCGGGGGCGCGCGGCACGCAGGCGCGCCCGACACCCACCGTTAGCAGGCGTCCGCGCACTTCCCCTGGGCGGGAATCCGAGACCCTGACTCAGGCGGGCACGACCTGGGCTTTCTCTTCCGAGCCAGCTGTAAAATGGGATAATAGTACACTTCCCAACGCAACCCCGGGGTGGGAGTGGAGGGGGTCCTGTAAGGGCTGTAGCTCCTAGCAGGTGCCCAGCGCTTCCCATGTGAAGAAAGTGCTAATTATCACCCCCATTTGACAGATCTGGAAAGGACGAATCTAGAAAGGAGCCCAAGGTCAAACAATCTGAAGACTCTAATCAGTGGGTCCCAGAGTGGGTCTCTTTAAGCCCCTGAGTCAGAGCGTTGCTTTGTTGGTTTCTTTTTAAGATTGTATTTATTTATTTGACAGAGGGAGAGAGAGAGAGAGAGATCACAAGTAGGCAGAGAGGCAGGCAGAGAGAGAGGGAAGCAGGCTCCCTGCTGAGCAGAGAGCCCAATGCGGGGCTCGATCCCAGGACCCTGAGATCATGACCTGAGCCGAAGGCAGAGGCTTTAACCCACTGAGCCACCCAGGCGCCCCCCCCCCACCGAGTCACGGGTTTTAATCACTGTCTGCAATATATAACCATTCTAGCACCAAGATCCCATTTCAGAACGAAGCGATCTCATTCATCTCTCCATTCTCACAGCATCTAGCATTTAGCCTACAGCTGGCCAAACAGTAAGGGCTCCTGGGCACAGGTTTGACAAATAAGTGGGTAAGACGATTCCAGTTCCTATAATTTGGAAATGCAATGTCTTTATATAGATATAATTTATGAACCCCCAAATTCACCCATTTAAAATGGGCAATTTTGTGATTTCACAATGCAACTAGATTCATAGTGCAACTATCACTGTTATCTGATTTTCAACTTTTTCCTCACCCCAAAGGAAACCCCATACCCACTAGGCAGTCAGTCTCAATTCCCCCATCGGCCCATCCCCTAGCAACCACTAATAGGCTTTCCGTCTCTGTGGATCTGCTTCTTCTAAGTATTTCACATTAAATGGAATCATACAATATTTGTCCTTTTGTGTCTTTTTTAATTTAGCATCACGTTTTCAAGGTTCATCCGTGTTACAGCATGTATCAGTACTTCATTCCTTCTATGGCTGAATAATATTGCACAGTATCGACAGACCACGTTTTGTTTATCCATTCACCTGCTGAAGGACATTTGGACTGTTTTTACTTTTTGGCTCTTAAGAATAACGCTGCATTCAACCTTCCTGCATTTATCTTTGTGTCAACAGATGTTTTCATTCCTCTTGAGTAGATACCTAGGAATGAAATTGCTGGGTCTCATGGTCACTCTATATTTAACACTTTGAGGAACTGCCAAACCCTTTAACACAGAAGCTGCGCCATGTTGCATTCCCATCAGTAATATATGAAGATTCCAACTTTTTATATCATCACCAATACCTATTATTTTACTCTTCTTTTTTTTAATGATAGCCATCTTAGTTGGTGTGAAGTATCTCATTGTGGTTTCTATTTGCCTTTCCCTAATGCCTGACTCATAATAATATTGAGCATCTTTTCATGTGCTTTTTGGTCATTTGTATATCTTTGGAGAAATGTCTATTCAAATCTTTTGGTCATTTTCAAGTTTCTTTTTTTTTTTTTGGTCTTTTAATTGTTGAGTTGTAAAAGTATATATATGTATGTATACACACACACACACCCTGGATATTAGCCCCCTCATTTACATATAATTTCCAAATATTTTCTCCCATTCTGTGGTTGTCTTTTCAATTTCTTGATACTGTCCTCTTACCCACAAAAGTTTTTAATTTCAATGAGGTGTAATTTATTTTTTCTTATGTTGCTTATGCTTTTGGTGTCATTTTGAAGAAACAATTGCCTAATCCTAATAAAATTGAGCTTGAGCGGTCTTTATATATTTTGTCATATTTGTGAATTGCGAATATATTTCTACCAGTCTATGCTTGTCTTTTCATCCTCTAAACAGTGTCTTTAGAAGACCAAACATTTTTAATTTTGAGGAAGTCCAATTTATTGATGTGATCCTTCTGAAAACACCCACTGTGGTAGACATCAATCATCCTTTTGGATGGCCTTCTGTCAGAACACCTTTACTATTATGAGAAAAATTCTCCAAAACTGGGCTATGAGACCAAAAAAAAAAAGCCACATGTCCTTTTAAAGAATAAGATAAATTTCCATGAGTGATATAAACAAATCAAAGAGATAATTCAGGTATGACTCTTGGGATTTTGATGAAACAACTGGGTGATTGCTATGCAATGAGGGAAAGTAAGTCTGGAGAGGGGGAATCAAGAGTTCTGTCTGGAATGAGTTAAGTTCAAGATGCCCATTGACATCTATTCCATGTCAAGTCAACAGCTGGATAGGAGCCAGGAGCCCAGGGACGAGGTCCACCCTGGGTGGTCTGCAGATCCTAATGCCCAACAGAAGAAACAGCTGGGAACCCCCTTCCACCACAAGTGCCCCTTCAACCACTGCTGTCTCTTTCTTCTTATTATTCAAGCCTCTTGACAGAGCACTCTGTGTGCACTTTTACCCCTTCCCAAACCGCCACGGTATGCCTCCCGCCCCCAACTACTTATTCAAACTCCTCCAGCAAAGTTCCCAGTGACCTCATGTTGCCAAACCTAGTGCCTCTCTTCAGCCTTTATCTTATTTGACCTCTCCCTGGCTTGTGATGGTGCTGATCGCATCCGCCTTCTTGAAAACCACTTTTCATCTTGCTCCATGACAGGTTTTTCTAGTACATTTCTATCCCCCTCAGGAGCGCCTTCTCAGCATTTGAGACTGTCATCTTCCTCTCCCTGTTCTGTGAACAGAGGTGTACCACTGCCCTCCACACTTACCTCACATGTCTCTCATTGCTTATCTCTTGTAGGCTTACAGTTTCCTCAACCACAATGTACAGATGGCACCCCAAGACGGCACAGTACACAGAGATGGCAGCCATGCCTCCAGTTCCTTCCTTCAAGCTGCAAATCTGAATGCCTGGCGGCTCACTGTACATCTTCGCACGAGCGTTCCATGACACTTCTAACTCACCATGTCAAAACTGAATTCTTCCCTCACCTCAGCCCTGCGGTCCTCTCTGTAGCACCTGCATCAGTCCAGTTGCCCAAACCACAAACCCAGAAGCAGTCCACACCTCCTCCCTCTCCACCATCCCCATATCCAAGGACATGTCAAGGGTGGGGCATTCAGGTGGAGATGTCCATTAGGAAGTTGGACACTTAGATCTGGAGTCTGGAAGAGAGAGACATTCAAGTGTGAGGATCATGGATCAAGGGTGGGACCCTTGGAGACATGCCTATTAAAGGACCAGGCAGGAAGATGATTGGGCCCGAAAAGGCACTCTCAGAGGGCCAAAATGTGTCAGGATAATATTGTCATGGAAAAAGAGGTTTTTAAGAAGGAGGAAGTGGTTGGCTTTACTGCGTGTCATGGAGGGGTCAAGTAAAAGGAAGGCTGAGAAGAACCCAGTAATGCTGGCTACATGAAGCCACTGGAGATGATACTGGTTGTCAGTTGCTGCCATAACAAATACCATAAACTCAGCAGTTTAAACCTACAAAGTTACCGGCCCCCAATGTCTGTATGTTAGAAGTCTGGCGTGGAGTAACTGGATTCTCTGCTCAGGGTGTTACCAGCCTAAAGTCAGAGTAGTAGCTGGGGCTGAGGTTCTCAGCTGGGGCCCAGGGTCCTCCTCCAACTCACTGGTTCTTGGCCAAATTCATTTTGTGCTCATGCTTTACACCTGGTGCCTCCCTCTGCAAGCCAGCAGTGCCAGCTGAGTCCTTCTCATGCTTCGAGTCTCTCTGCTTTCCTCTTTGTTTCTAAGGGTCCATGAAACTACATTGGGCCCACCTGGCAAACAGCCTGTCTTCAGGGTCGCTGACTAATAACCTTAATTACATCTGCAAAGTACCTGTGATGGAATAAAATTTTGGGAGTAAACGTCAGAGGGTGAAAGTCATGTGGGCAAAATTCTGCCTACCATGGACTTTGCTAGAGGATTTTGAAAAAATTGTTAGAGTAAAACCATATTGTGGTGGTTTGGGAAGTAAAGTAAAAGTGCGTGTAGACCATTCTGTCAAGGAGCTTGGATAAGAAGATGAAAGAGACAGCAGGGCCTGGAGGGGGACGTGGGTTTAAGGGTGGAAGGGGGTTCCCAGCTCTGTCTTCCATTGTGAGTCTTGGGTTCTGTGGATGGGCCCCGCCTGACTGACATTGTCCCTGTGCTCTTGGTTCCTAGCCAGTGGCTCACTTAACATCAAGTAGATGCCCAATGGGCATCCTGAACTTAACTCATTCCAGACAGGATTCTCAATTTCCTCTCTCTAGACTTCTTTTCCCTCTCTGAATATCAAGCACTCAGTTGCTCCATCAAAACCCCATGAGTCATCCCCAATTCCTCCCTTGGATTCTCCTCTACATAAGTCCATCAGCTGGTTCTGTGGACTCCATCCTCATCCACTCTACTCTGGCCCAAGCCACCATCATCCCTTCTTGGACAGCCACATAGCCTCCCAACTGGCCGTCTGCTTCCATCTTGGATCCACACAATCCATTCTCCACTTAGCAGCCTTTCTCATTCTCGCTTCTTAAAATGCATCAGATTCTATATTCCCTTCCCTGTAGCCATCTGGCGGTGCCTTGTTACACTTGGGAGTAAAACCAAGTTCTTTATCATGGCCTCAGAAGGTCCTCTGTGACCTGGCCTCGGCCCACATCCCTACCACCCCCCTCTTCTCTCGCTTTGCTCCAGCTGCCATTCTTGGCCACACCAAGCTCACTTTTGCATTAGAGCCCCCTACTCTTGGAGCACCCTTTCCCCAGATCTTTCCACAGCACACATCTCCCCAGAGACACTATTCCTCATCACCGTATTTAAAGTATCTCACCCACCACTCTCTATCCCATCACCTTGTTTTATTTTCATAGTTCTCATCTCCACCTACACCTCCTTGTTATTCCTGTCGCTTACTGTCTGCCCATTGTCTGCTAGAATGTCCGCTTTATCAGGGCAGGGACGTTGTTTGACTTCTTTGCCACCCTTCCCATCCCCTATTCAAAATAGGAATCAATGCCTTCAACAAATCACCCTGGAGCACGGGTTCTGGTTCTAGGCCTTGCTGTTGCCAAGGCACAGCTGAGAATCCAACAACGTTCAAGGCCAAACAGAGTGGAGGCGAGGCCTTTGACTCACCACATTCACAGTGGTTGCCAGGGCCATCCCCGCACCCTGGTATGGACATGCTTCAGAAATTTACAAAGGTAATACATTCTGAAAACCTCACACCAGCCTGACACCTACACGCCCTCACTGTGCCCTCCCCAGAAATTCCCTATGGGGCACTGGCCCTCAACTCCTGTAAGTCACCTGTTCCTGGGGAGTTATGTCTCTCAAATCTGGGCTTCAGAATTTCTTCTAGTCAAATGAATAAGCTTTTTCGCAGAAGAAATGGCAAAGAGGTGTGTGCTTTCCTGTGTGTGTCTGTACTGAGTCAAGCATCTGCCCACCTTGAGGGTAACCTCAGCACTTCCTTCCAGCCCTGATTTCGCCCAACCTTGGGCCGCAGAATTTTGAGTGTTTTCTGGAGAAAAGCTGAGCAATGATTTTGCAATGGGCGGGACGTTGATCATACCTTTTCCCCGTGAGTGGCCCTTTATATATCTCCCGAGGACCATGGCGAGCACATCTGACTGGAGGTTGTTGCCGAAGCAGGCCACGCACGCCCTCTCGCCATGCTCTCCCACACAGGTACTATCGGGTCCTGCGGCCCCATCCTTGGGCACGGCCTTGTCTCCTCAGAAAGAGGGCAAGACTCTGGAGGCGCCAGCCAGCGGTGGTGGCAGCTGGGGCGTGCAGGCGGTGTCTGATTCTGTGTCTCACAGCATCGTTCTCTCTCTCCAGGACCCGCCAGGTTTGCCCTGTTCCTGCTCTGCTGCATGGAAACTTCGCCTACCTCCCACGCGGCGCCCCCCCATCGGCTCCAACCAAGTGATGTTCGGAAAATCATCTTGGAATTACAGCCCTTGTCGAAGGGACTTTTGGAAGACTACGTAAGTGCCCTACAGATTTCTTTGGAGGGCCGTTTCTTTAAAATGCCTTCCGTTGCCCCCAGAAGAAGTCTCCTCTTTTCAGACCTGAAGCTAGGGCTGTGGATACACCAGAAAGGGACGGGAACAACGAGACAGGCTCTGATGGACTTTTTACGAGGGTCGGAGGCAGAGATCAGCCCAGACAGCAACCACTCCTCATGTACTGTAGGATCTGCTTTGGTAGGTCCGTTCGTCCCCGACATAGTTGGTTCACAGCAATAGGACGTGGATTTTCCTGCCCGAAGCACATCCCTAGAGACAGGCCATCTTGCCTGACCATTTAGGAACCTGCTGGGGAGCTGAGATCGTCAACCGAAGCTGTAAATGAGGTCCCGGTGAATTCAAGATGTTAAAATCCTCACCTGGGTCACAGAGAGTCTCTCTCACCGCAGAGAAGGGCCGTTAACAAGTTGAGTGTCTGTTTGTGTATGACTTTGTTGTTTAATTAAGACCCAGCCTGCTTCTACCAGAGGCTCTTCTGAGCCCAACTCCACGGGGAGGAAAATTTGAGGCTGAATAAATGCGAATACTCTCATTTTCTCAGAGCTGTGATCAAGATAGGACCTCATAGGCAGCTTTGGTTAAACAAAAAAATAAAAACCAAAACCTGGAAACAACTCATGAAATCGGCCTGGCCCTCCCCCTCCACCCCGACCTGTAAACCTCAGCCTTGGTTTTTATAGACGCCTAGTTACCCGCCAAGGTGACTAGGCAGTTCAGGCGGGTGAGGTGTTCTTAGCACTTCAGGTGAACCCAAAAGCTCTTAGTCCTTAGGGAGAGGGACAGAAGAGAGCCTGGTCTGGAGTCCATGGTATGTTCGGGAAAACTCTCCCTGGCATCTTGGAGGCCTTTCCAGACATGCATATGCCCCCTCAATGAGCTGGGGATACACGGGCTTTAACACAGAGTCACAAAGAGCAAGAAGCAGGATGAAAACCCAGATGCTCTCTTCTTTGCCAGGTCTCTGAGCCCCTGAGCAGCTGAGAGAGGATTCCAGGGGTCTGTGAAGGCCTTGGGCAGATGGGCTGGGGAAGCAGGATGGAGCAGTGGTTATTGGGATTATTGGGAGTAGTCTTTGGGATTGCTGCTGACATGGGTTAGAATTCCGGGCCTGCCACTTGACCTTGGGCCAGCTTTGCAAACCAACGGAGCTTTAGTTTCTTCTGGGAAGGGAAACAGTGATGATCATAGCCTCATAGGCTCGTGGAACCTATCACAAAAGATGGCAGGGGACACACTCCGCAACTCTAGCCCGTCGCCGAGGGAGCACTCAGACGCTAGCGTTGGGGCATCTAGTTGTTACTGCGGACCTAACGCTCACCCGTTTCTCCTCCTCATCCCACAGCTGAAGAAAGAGACAGGGGTGCCGGGATTCAACCACTTCTTGCTGCCGTGTCTCACCTCTGATTCCCAACCACTACAGATCGACAGCTCAGCCATCTTGCCTTATTTCAGGGCGATCAAACCATTGTCAGACAGAAACAGGATCGATAAAATCATAGAACAGCTCGACAAACTAAAATTTCAGCACGAGCCAGAAACAGAAGTTTCTGTGCCTACAGATACCTTTGAAAGTAAAATCTTCATCTTGACGATTTTACAACAGTTCTCGGCGTGCCTGGAACATGTGTTTAAGTCACTGAACCCTGGACCCCAGTAGGTCACGCAAGGCCATCGGGTTGAACCCTGTTCTTGTGGAACGGTGGACGCGTGTGAAGCCTTGAGACAACATGACTGACAGCCAAGTGTGACAACTCTGCTGTGAATTGTCAAGTAAATTATTCTAATGAATAATCTCAATGAATCCTGATGGGCTAGTCTAGGGAGGCCTGAGGTATAAATGTGTGAATTAACTTGAAAAGACTTCAGGTTATGTCATTGCTATCACTCTTACTATTTACAGAATGTCTTTCTTCTGCAGACTTAAAGCTTATTATGCTTCTGTGAAGGCAGGAGGGGGCACCTATGTTAATTTATTGGTTTTATTGTATTGAGAGTTGTTAATGCTCCTTGAAGGAATTATTTAATAAATTATATTGACTTTTTCTCATAACCTGTTTTGGATTTTGTGAGGGGGTTACAATGAGTGGCTGGGAATCCAAGCTGGGTGGTGTTGGGGCTGAGGGAGCATGGGACACGCTGTGAAAGTGGAGACCATTGCTCTCGCTGGTACTTCTCCGCATCGAAAAGGCTCAGTAGCAAAAAATAGTAATTCCAGCAGCGACAACCATTTATCGAGCATTTTCTTTATGCTAGGCCACGTAAGTACCATTCCTGTCCTCTTTTTATAGGTGGGGAAACTGAGGCAAGGAGTCCTTTAGTCACTTGTCCAAGGCCACACAGCTATTCAGGGGTGAGACCCAGACTCGAACTTGCCCTTCACCACCCTGCCTGACCTTTGTCCCTCTCTGGGCATGACTGGGATCTTAGAAGCACGTAAGGGCATGTCTGGTACCGAACAATCCCTCAAGGGTCCTCTGCATGTTTCCACGCTGGATTTCCAGGGCCTCTGCTCCTGCAAAGTCCTGTTCCATCATTGCATCCATGACTTTTTCAGAGCCAGGGCCAAAGATTTTACCATTTGAATAAGTGTTCAGTCCAAAGTTGTGAGTGGTTCTTTGAGAGCCTCTGGATTAATGATTCTCAAAGCGTGGTCTCCAGACCAGCGGCATCGGCGTCATCTGGCAACGTGTTACAAGTGCACAGTGACAGTAACGTCACGGGCCCCCCAGCTCACACCTGCTGGATCAGACACTTTGGAGGTGCAGCCAGTGATCTGGGTTTTAACCAAACGTCCAGGTGCTTGCTATGCACGCTTCACCCTGAGAACCACTGATCCTGAGTTAGCCAACACCTTCATCTTCATCTTACTTGGGGGGAGACTGAGACCCAAAGAGGCAGTATGATTTTCCCAAGTTCTTGTATGAGGTTAGGACTCTTGAGACATGCAACTCAGCTGTGGAATTCTCATTCTTAGTCTTGTGGGGTTTTCTCCTTCAGTCCCACACAGGGCTCCTAAGCTTCCACATATTGTAGCTTTCAATAACGGTGTTTTGGTCAATCTTTCCAAAACACCCACTGTGGTGGTCATCTATCATTCTTTTTGACTGTCCTCTGTCAGGGCATATTTACTATTATTAGAAAAATTACCCCCAAACTGAGAAAAAGATGACCATGTGTCTTCTAAAGAATAAAATTAATATCCACTAGTCTGTAGTGATAAATAAATAAAGGGAGGGAGAAGGACAAATGTTCCTTAGAGAATTCCAATTAATAAACATAGAAGGAATGAGGTAAATAGAAAATCACCTTTAGAACACATGAGCCCTGGGGCGCCTGGCTGGCTCAGGCAGTAGACCATGCAACTTGATGATGGGGTTGTAAGTTTGAGCCCCATGCTGGGTGTAAAGATTACTTAAAAATCAAGTAGAAAGAAAAGAAAGAAAGGAAGAAGAATGAGAGAGAGATAAAGAAAGAGAAAGGAAGAAAGAAAGAAAGAAAGAAAGAAAGAAAGAAAAGAAAAGAAAAAAGAAAAGAAAAGAAAAAAGAAAAGAAAAGGAAAGGAAAGAAAAGAGAAAAGAAAAGAAAAGGGGCGCCTGGGTGGCTCAGTGGGTTAAAGCCTCTGCCTTCAGCTCAGGTCATAATCTCAGGGTCCCGGGATCAAGCCCCTCATCGGGCTCCCTGCTCAGTGGCAGTGGGGAGACTGCTTCTCCCTCTCCCTCTGCTCCCCTTGATTGTGCTCACTCTCTCTCTCTCTCAAATAAATAAATACAATCTTAAAAAAATTAAGAATAAATAAGTAAAATAAAATTAATGGGTGAACTGAGAAGAAACAAGAAATTTGCATAGCATCAGAGTATCTTCCACAGATATTTACTAGCCATTTGGCAGTTTTGACTTACATCTACAAATTCTTTGATATCCCCTCCAAGAGGTGGAGGGTAACTCCCGCCCCCGTGACGGCAGCCTGGGTCTTCGGTTTGCTTCCAAAACACGGAGCACAGGACAGCAAGACTGCTGTGCCCCGAGGTGACAACAGCCCTGACCGGCCCTGAAGGGAAGGGTGGCTCCTCACCTCTGTGGGGCTCTTGTCCCATATCCACGCCTGGCTCCTTCATGGGGAAGCACCAGGCAAACCCAAATCGAGGGATATTCTACTAAATCCCTGACCACAATTCTTCAAAAGTATCATGGTCTGAAAAATCAAGGGAAGACACAAGGGTCTCCACCTGGGGACCAGGGAGACACAGGGGTCAAGTGTAATCTTGGGGGGGATCCTAATAAAGGACATAAGTGAAAAAAACAGCTGGCAATCCAAATTAAGCCTGTACTCATGTTAATTTCTTAGTTTTGATAAATGTGCCATGGTTGTGTAAGACATTCCCATTTAGGAGAAGCTGGGAGAAGCGTATATGAGAGCTCTGTATTATCTATAACTTTTCTGTATAACTAAATCTATTTTAAAATAAAACATATTAAAAAATCCAGTTCCTCAGTCCCACTAGCCACATTTTAAATGCTCAAGACCGACATGTGGTTAGTGGCTCCTGTCTCGGGCCACACAGACATAGACCACCTCCATCGTCACAGAAAGTTCTACCGGACAGCACCGCTCTCAGGGGATGGCACTTCGGCATGATTTCTTAGGGATGAGGTCCCAGAGCTATGAGTTTGTAGGAATTGTAGAAAATCTGTAGAATTTATAGAAAGCTGTAGAAAATTGGTAAGGTACAAGTCATTCCTAGCTAGTAGAGAAGTAAGCCCAGGGGTGATGGTTTTATTGACCTAAAGGCCAGTTGGGCATCTACCTTATCTTTGTGTTGCAGCGCTGACTTCCCTCACTGAGGATGGAGAGACGGAGAGAGAGACACAACCTTCTTGTATTGTCCTTTGAGCCAGTTGTGCTGTGCTGACCGGTTCCTTCACCGATGAGGTAAATAAAGCTTTCGCACCTAAGTTACCTGAATTTCAGCTAACAAGAATTTCTTTTGGTGATAATCTGCCAAAACCTAGAAAGAGGCAAAAAGATAAGCAGATTTTGGCATTTTGTCATAAAATTTAATATCTCCTCCACCAAATCATTTCCTCAGTATGTCTTATGATCAAAATACTCCAAAATAATGTCTTAAAAAAGTATTCAGGGCGCCTGGGTGGCTCAGTTGGTGAAACGCCTGCCTTTGGCTCAGGTCATGATTGTGGGGTCCTGGGATCGAGCCCCCGCATCGGGCTCCCTGCTCAGTGGGGACTCTGCTTCTCCCTCTGCCACTTCCCCTGCTCGTGCTTTCTCTCTCTCAAGTAAGTAAAATCTTAAAAAAAAAAAAAATCCAGTGCCACTGACTCACAGAGGAAAGGAAAGCAAATAATCAAGGGTCACAGAGAAACAAAAACTAACATGATATGATTAACACGACTTCCTTGTTTCAGGGGGAACTCTGAGGCTGAGCCAAAGCTTAAATGTGGCCAACTTATGAAGGAAGAACAGGCAATATAAAGCTTTAAAAAAAGCATTTACAGCAATGCCATCTTCTTGTTCTGGAGAATTAAGAGGTGGGAGGAAAAATAAAGAAGAAATAGACACGGCGATCAGATAAGCAGAGAGAGGAGGAGGAGGAGAGAGAAGACAGCGGAGTGGTTAAATGTACAATAGGAAATCAAAACACTGCTAGATGTGAAACTAGGTTGAACCTCACTAGTAACCAAGAAAGGCAAATAAACAGGAGGTCAAATCAGGGGAGGTTTTACACACGATAAGGCTTGCCTGCGAGGCGGTGAGGAGGAAGGCGTCCTCAGCTACTCGGGAAGTGGGTACCGCTCTCCTAAGAGGATTCCATCCCGCACCGGCGAGCCTCTCCCGCCGGCCTGTCCCGCTGAAGTTCCCTAAGGAGTTGGTCACAGACCCGGGTCGGCCACACACGCGCGCGCGTGCGCACACACGCACGTACGCACCTGCACATGCGCGCACACCCACAGAGGCGTGCACACACGCATATACACACGTGCCCCCGCGCGCATGCACACACGCGCGCGCACGTACACGCGCGCGCACACATGCGTGCACACACACAGGCGTGCGTGCGCACACGCATATACACACGTGCTCGCGCGCGCACGTACACGCGCACACACACGTGCGTGCACACACACACAGGCGTGCGCGCGGGGTCTAACAGCATTAGTGATCATATCAGAAAGGGGCCGGGAAATCTGGGTCAGTGCGGGTCCCTTGAGGAGCAGACACCATGCGGGGACTCTCCGCAAGAATGGCTCAGCAGCAGCCAAGCCTGTGGGGGGCCCGGAAAGAGGGGAGGAAGAGGGACTGGTGGCAGCCTCTCAGACTTGAGTGCTTCTCTGAGAGAGATGGGCGAGGCTGTCGGGGAATCTGTCACTTGTCAGAGGAGCCTCCCGTCCCTCCAAAACGAGCCCGCTTCAGCATCCCTGCCACAGCCACTGGCCGGGAGAGGCCGGTGGGAGGCAGGGCCCCTGCCTGATGGGCCGATGGATTTTTGGGGTCCACTATTGGGCAAGTCACGTAGATCACCTATGTGGACAGAAAGCAGGCCTGGGGAAAGGTATCCTTGGGAACCGGGGTCATTTTCTATTTTTATGTACTTTCCCAAATATTCTAAAACTGGTATGTATTATTTTAGGAACCAGTAAGAGAAACACAATTTCAAATTTTGAAAGAAACAGCAGTGCGAGAAAAACAGGATGAAAAACGGAGCGTCCGAAGGCCACCCCAAGGCTGTTCACTGTGGCAGTGCGTAGACTTGTGACCTCTGATCTCTGAAATTAGCCTAGGGTGCACTGTTGACAGCTCTTCGCCGGCTCCTCAGACTCCCAGCTGAAAGGCAGGCCAGAGCAGCCCATGGGGGCACCTTATTCCTTGTCCAGTACAACTGACTTCTGTGCAAACCCATCGGTACTCCTCCCCCCACCGCCAGGCCTTTTGTGAATTATCTCAAATTATAGTACTTCACAATGAGAGGGACTCTTCAGAATGACATTTCTGAGGGTCTTTCAGATCTCAGCTTTTTAATTTACTTAGTCAAGGGCCCCGGAAACCTTCTGCCTCCAACGGCCATTGGTGCCATGAACAGATGGTCTTGGGCTCCAGGTGCTGGTCCGCTACTTACTGTATGTGACATGATGTTAGACGGATTACATCATCTCTCTAAAGTATGCAGTTTGGTGGTGGGTGTGTATATGTATGTGTGTGTGTGTGTATATGTGTGTGTAGATACATGGTCACAGAGTTGTGCAACTATCACTGTAACCTAATTCCAGAACATTCTCGTCACCCCTAAAGAAGCCCTGTACCCCTTAGCGATCATTCCCCATCCTTCCAGCCCCTGGAAACCACTAATCTACTTTCTTTTTTTTTTTTAATTTACTTATTATTTTTAGTCATCTTTATGCCCAACATAGGGCTCTAATTCACAACCCTGAGATCAAGAGTCACATGCTCCACTGACTGAGCCAGCCAGGGGCCCCACTACTCACCTACTTTCTGTCTCTATGGATTTGCCTACTCTGAGCAATTCGTATAAACGGAATTGTATAATATGTGGCCTTTTTTATTTGGCTTCTTTTAGCATAATGTTTTTAAGATTCACTCGCGTCTCAGGTGAGAATACTTCATTCCTTTTTATGGTGGAGTAACATTCCATTGTATTGTATGCCACATTTTTTTGGTCTGTTGATCAGTTCAAGAACATTTAGGTTGTTTCCATATTTGGCTATTATGAATAACGCTGCTATGAATGTTTAAATCAGCTTGTTCCTTTCTGCAAAAGGGGTAGTTATAATCTTGATCAAGATTGCACTGAATCTGTAGATCACTTTGGAGAGTGCTGCCATCCTGACAATGTTGTCTTCCAGTCCGTGAACACAGAATGACTTTCCATTTATTTAGGTCTTCTTTAATTTCCTTCAACATTGTTTTAATTGAAGTGAAATTCGTATAACATAAAATGAACCATCTTGAAGTGTGCGATTTCATTAGCATTTAGTACATTCACAATGTCATGTAACCACCACCCATCTGAAGTTCCAAAACATCATCATCACCCCAGAAAGGAGGCGCCGCACCCATTAAGCAGTCACGGCTACTCTCCCTCCCCCGCTGGCCCTGACAGCACCAATCTGCTTTCTGTCTCCATGGATTTCTGTATTCTGGGTATTTCATATATGGAATCATACACTGTGTAGCCTTTTTGCGTGTGGGCTCCTTCCGTGTAGCGTGGCGTTTTTGTGGTCCATCCACGCAGCGTGGGTCAGTGCCTCACTCCTTTTCATAGCTGAGTAACACTCCTCAACTCTGTCCTGTAGTTTTCAGTGTAAAAGTCTTGCACTTCTTTGATTAAATTTATTCCTAAGTATTTTATTCTTTTTGATGATACTCACATGGAATTGTTTTCTTAATTTCACTTTTGGATTGTTTCTTGCTAGTGTCCAGAAATGCAGCTCATTTTTGTGTACTGATCTTGTGTCCTGCATGTGACCTTGCTGAACTCATTTACTGGCTCTTGTAGGTTTCCGTGTGCCTGTGTACCCTTCGGGGTATTCTATATAAAGCATGTCATCTGCACTCAGAGATAGTTTTACTCCTTTTTTTTTCCCCAGTTGGAATGTGTTGTATTTCTGTGTGTTGCCTAACTGTGCCAATAAGAACCTCTTAGGACAGTGTTGAGTCTCGGACCCGTCTCAGATGGAAAGCTTGCAGCATTCCACCATTCAGTGTGTGAGCGGCCTTGCAGCATTCCACCATTCAGTGTGTGAGCGGCGGGGTCTTCGAAGGTGCCTTTATCAGGTTGAGGAAGTTCCCTTCTACTCCCGTTTGCTGAGCATTCTTATCATGAAAGGGAAGCCTTGGTTTTCTCCTATGGAAAGTGAGGCCGGCCGTCTAGGGACCACATAGGGCCTCTTGAGGGTACAAATTGGAATAATGGGAAACTCTCCGGCCGGGGGTGGGCACCTGCCGCCGCCATCAGACACACCCAGGCCTAGAGCTCAGATCTACACTTGGTAAGGGTGCTGCTGGGCAAGTTGTGTGCTTCTCTACACCTCAACTTCCTTATCTCTAAAGTGGGGATAATAACAGTACCCGTTTCATACGATGTTGCCTCACCCCGGCAGGCAGTGGTAGATATGACTTAAACCATGAGCTGACTCCGTGCCCAGGACACAGAAACTGCATGCTATGGTAGATGGCTGATAAAATGAGACACGGTCCCTGTCCTTAGGCAGGGATGGGGGTGTGAGGGTAGTACTGACAGTTACGTTACCAAGAGAAGGTGGCATGTGGCAGAGGTGACAAGTGGAGCACCGGTGGTAGTTCAAAGCCCAGAGTGGGGTGGGCCGGGGCAGGCCACAGAGGGACAGAGCACAAGGCTTCCAGGGGCAGGGAAAGCTGGCCGGGCACAGAGGGAAGCAGCTCGGGGCGTAGCTAAGTAACCACAGGGCAGACATCTGGCCTGGGACCTGCACTGTAAAATGGGCAGGAATGGGACGTGGTGAGTGCTCCACTGAAAGCCACGCTAAGGACTGGGGACTTGATTCTAGAACAGGAAGTTCTGAAGTGCTGGGAGGAGGGCAGGTTTTTTAGTAAGAGGTGAGCGTTAGGAAGCTGAATGCTATTTCCTGACCTTTGTAGACCGGAGCGAGCTAGGAAGATTCTGTTGGGATGTTTCTCAACTCTGACCATACTAGCTGTTCCGAGGCAAGGAATGGGAGCCCAGGCGGTGACATTCTGCAGAAAGAATTCACAACATGAGATTTGGTGAATGAAAGGGAGCAGGCAGGATGCTGCAGCAGGGAGAATCAGAAGGACCCCAGGGTATTAAAAAGGAGGATGGTCTTCATGGGAGCACAAATAAAATCCAAGAGAGTCGGGAAAGGGTGCAATGTTGGGAATGGGGGGAGAATGTGGGGAGGAGAGTCGAAGATGAGCAAAAGCAGCTCACGTTACAGAGGCTTTTTGTACGCCCGGCTCGCTTCATCCTTCAGCAGCCCGGCGGGGTGGGTGTGATTTTTATCCACGTTTTCTAGATGAGGACTTTCGGGCCCAGAAAGGTTGTCACTCGCCCAAGGCAGTCAGGAGCCAGATGGTGAGGAGTTGGGACTTTATTCTAAATGCAACAGGAAGCCACGGGAAGTTTGAGCAGGGCAAGGACGCAGGGTGTCCTAAGTGTCTTTAATAAGGTCACTCTAGATCTGTGAAGAAGTGGTGACGAGCAGCAGGAAGTGGAACATGGAGAAGACAGATTACGGTGGTCCTTCCGGGTGGCGGCAGTGGGGGTGGGGAGAGGAGTGGCGCTGTGATTAACCTGGAGGGGTCACTGACCCGATACAGCGACACGTTAAAGGTGGGATGTGAGGGGATGGAAGGTCCCGGGGGTGGGGGACGTCTGGTCTCGGCTCGAGCCATCGGGAGGCTGGCAACGCCATGTATCGAGATGCAGAATACTTGGGGATGAACAGGCTCTGGGCAGGGGAAATGGAAAGTTAAAGAAATGGTGATTAGAAGCAGAGGGACTCGAGGACGAGAAACTGGTGCTTAGAGGGCACTGAGTCAACTGGAAAAGGAGAAAAGGGCGAGGCAGGAGAGCTGAGGAGAAAAAGCCCCAGCGGGGAGGCGGGGGCTCCGTCCGTGGAGGTGTCTGTCAGCCTGGCCACGGCTTGCCTCCATGGGGCCTGCCCGTCGTCCCTGAGGGCTCTGCCCCTGGTGCCCTGCGACCCCTGCTTGCCCACTGGCTCCGGGCTCAGGCACCACCTACCACGGGGACATTCCCCAGCCCCTCCCAGGACGGGCTCCTGGTGCGCCTTCGTGACCTCGTGGCAGCCCGTGCTTACCCCCATCACTAGCGAGATGGATTCCGGGGCGTCTCCAGTGAAGTCACTGCGGTGTCCCCCCGGCCCCGCCCGAGCTGAGTTGGAATCTGGCCTCCAGCACACGCTTGTTGATCAAAGACTGGAGCAAAGAAGGCGCAGCTGGGGGCACGGACCCGGAGCTGCTTGCGTGTGTCCCGGTGGAGGCCCTTCAGTGACACCGATGGGTGGGCTGGGGACTCGGGAGACACCGAGGCTGGGATCTGGGCTGCCAGACGGGTGCGGGGCGGGTGGGAAGGGCTGCTAGCTCCTGCTCGCGTGGGCCTCACCCCCGCCACGAGGCTGTAATGGAGCCCGGCCAGCGCCGCTCGGTCTCGCCCCCCAGGAAAGCAAAGCCGTCAGACTAGATCAAGAGATTAGACTGTTTGCTGCACCAAACCCATTTAGGCAGGAAAGTAGACTCTTATCTGAGAAAGCCTTTCCCTCTTTAAACAATAAGGGTTTTCTAGCTAATGGTTCAGTGAAACAGAAAATCTGATCAATGAGAACTCCCCAGTCCTCAGATTTCTTATTAACTGTGACTTTGTAGCTTTTGACAAGGCCTTCAGGAACCTTTAAATGACCACACCGCGGGCATACGTGTGCTTCTGGAAATGGCACTAAAAAGTGCATTTACTACTAACTAATGAAAACCATATGGTGTCTGGGACTTGCCTCAAAACAGTGAGGGTGAGGGTGAGGTACATAGGAATTAAAATTGGCCCCGAGTTGGTAGTTGTTAACGTGGATGATGAGTAAGTGGGGGGCTCCTTGTACTATCCCCTTGACTTCTGTGTATGCGGGAGATTTTCTGAAATAAAAAGGTAAAAGGCACGCTTACTGAAATTTAGGACAAGTGCACTCACACCATCCTACACAAGGCTAAATTCAGATCTTGACATACAAACGAAAGTAAACTGGTCCTAGAGAATAATCACGTCCACATCCAAGACGAAAGGATTTTAAATGCCAGTTAGAGGTTGTTCTTATATCTACAACTTCAATTACTAGAGTTGATGTTTTATATTAAGCATGGACTCCCAGGGGTCAACCTTTTAACCTTGGTCAACATCTGCACCAGCTTGACTCTGCACCTGCTAGTTGCCCCTTCCCTTCTTCCCGAATTCTTCTCACAGGTTCTGTGCTGGGCGTGGCAGTGACCATCGGCACCAGAGCCTTGTCCCGCCGGGCCTCAGTACCTGGAGGGGAAGACAAATGACAATGATAATAGACACGACAGGCGTCCTGAGCAAACAGGGTGCTCTGAGGCCTGACTCCGTGTGTGTGTGCACCTGTACATCGGGGGAGGGGGGACATGAGCGCTGGTTTCTGAAGAACTGAGGTCCAAAGATTGGGACTGGAAGAAAGAATGGGAGTGAGCCAGGAGATGGCGAGAGGTTTGGGCAGAGGAAAGAAGCCTCGGAAAAGCCCTAAGAGTGGAACGGCATACAAAACATGGTACGTTCGGAGAATGGAAAAGAGCAAAAATGAGGTTGGGAAGGTAAGTAGGGGCCAGGTGGGCAAGAGATGGAGGGGTGGGGGTGGGTGGGAGAAATAGACACTAGGGCTTGGCCCTCATCTGGAAGGCCCTGGATGGACTGAGCACAGGAGGGACATGGCTGGACCTGGGCTTTTCCAAGCTCCCAGTGACTGTGATGGACACAAGACAGAGTGAGGGGGACACTGTTATGTGAACTGGTTGAGAAATAATGGCGACTTGGATTTGATGACAGCAGTGGTGGTGGTGGAGAGACGCGGATCACGTATTTGGAAGAGATCTAGAAGATGAACTTGACCAGACTTGGCCTTGGGAGAGGTGGGGAGGGGAGGGCAGGTCAAGGATAACCCTCCCATTAGGGTGGGTGGAGACGCCATTTATAAGGTAAAAAGAAAAAGACTGATCCTTTGGCCTTTTCTGATCCATGTGGCCTTGATATTTTGGAAATTACTTTGACTTCTTCTATGAAAAGGGAGTAGCCACACTGTCAGGCTGAGAACTAACCAGGGGGTGCATGTCCCTGAGGGAGCCCAGACCTGATGCCCAGGGACAGTCTCCAGTACACTGGTCTCGCTCCCTCTGCTCTGTCTCTCCCCCCACCCCCCTGCCTAACCCTCTTCTCCGAATTATGAATTATGTCCCGAGCATCTTTGAAAATTCCATACATAACATGGAGCTGGGTTTGAAAACTTAAAAAGAGCAAAGCCGACATCTGTTGCTCAATGGAAATCAAGCCCGGAGGAGTCCGTGAATCACTCGCTTCTTTGCAGGGCCTCCTGTTCTTAGGACCCAAAATCTTGCTTTGTGTCATGGAGACTTTTTCCTTTGGGGGAGGCATCAGGTTTGATCAGACAAGAGCCTGTGTTTCAACCCACGGCATTTCGGTCACAGATCTGGATCTGGGCAGTTGTTTGGTGAAACAAGCCAGCAGGGGCCAGGCTGCCTGCAGGAGGTAGCATGACTCAGTTCACTGGGTCACCTCCCAAGCACCAGGAGCCAAGGTGGGGGAGATGGGGCGTGGTGGGTGCGGGAAGATGGTATGGAAAAAGAGAGAAGCTTCTAAATTAAACAGAGATCATCAAAATCTTCTCAGAACAACAAAGGGCATCTTTGCTGGTCAACTTCCCTTCCTTTTCCTACGGTTTTGGGTCCACAGTTAGCTGGGAGACCACGGCCTCCCGGCGCCATCACCTCAACACTTTGAGCACTGGGGCCAGTGTTAGCCATGCTGATGAGAACCTATGCTAAGCACAGCGCTTCATGGGTTCCTGAGCAGCCCGGCAGGATTTCACGGGAACCTCTCAGCCTCCTTGTTCACACGTGCAGGGCAGGTGCCATGTGCCTCGGTTCCGATGAGGACATGGGCAGTTTGTACAAGCACCACTGAACTCCATCCACCCGGGAAAGGCCTGGAGCACCAGGCCCTGATGAATTCACAGCAATAATCGGTGATTTGGAGCTTTTGTCATGGGTCCTTCCAGCAGCCTCTCTTCAGGACCCCCTACTCACCTGGGGCCTCTCTCCTCACCCCCAAGGCCGTCACCCCAGGCTGAACCCGCTCCCCAAGGTTAGAATGAGTAAGCCAGTCTGAGCGTCACCGTGTTCCAATCTCCCGGTATCATCATTTCCACGGCCTAACAGGGTAGCATTTAAGACCACACAGGCTTTTCAAAAAAATACAGCTTTTTATTGTCTCGGATGCAAATATAGTTTTAAAACTGCATTGTAGTGTTGAATACAGCTGGTGGAAACGTGCTTCTCGACAGCGGAGCATGAAGGGTGGTGCTCTGGGTGGCGCAGCCTGAGGGGCCTCCGAGTGACAAGGCTCTTCTCGGGTTTTGCTGTTCGGACCATGAGGGGAAACTGTCTCCTAACGGAGCCCTGACACAATCACCAAAGCTTGCAACAGAAAATACGAACCATTTACACAATGAACTGGGAGCTGGCAAAGGAAGAGAATGCGGTGGCTCAGCCGTGATGTTACAAAATAAGTAGATGAACAAAGTTTCCTTTCCTGGGCCTTCTGAGAAGATTCCCGGAGAGAAACAGAGGGCGTGCAAGCTCCCTTGTGAGAAACACAGCCTGGGAACTGTGTTTCCCGGGGCCAAGCTCTTTGTACCCGTCAACTACAGGACAAACTCTCTGGAAGTGTGTATCTGTTTCTTCCAAACCCTCCACAATCTCTAACTTAACCTCTGTTCTGAAACCCAGAAGAGAATTCTTCAAATTCGTGATGCCCGGGGTTGACTGTGAAACCAAAAGTTTGACTGGGAGATGGAGGTGAGTTCTGCTACATAATTGGGAAGGAATTTCACAGAAATAAAATTCCATTAAGTAAACGCACACAGGCGGGCTTGTGCAACCACATATGCACATGCGTGTACACACACACACACACACACACACACACACCACGCACCAACATTCAACATGAAAAGTTAGTTCCCTTTTCTTTCTCAAAGGCTGATTTTCACAAACTCCAACAAGAAAACAGCCCCCTGCATGATGAGCCAGGAAAGCCAACTCCTCAGAGGGGAAAGAAAATGGGGCAGTTGTTGGAGGGACACAGTAGGTCCTAAGTCTTCTCCCTGCTCCTGCAGCCCCTGGATCTGAGAGGGTCAAGGCCAAGGAGACTACTGAATGTTACAAACAGATGTTGAGGCTCTGAGCCCTTCCACCCTCTAAGCCTCTTCTCCCCTGTCCGTGTTCGGACGCAGCAGTATCGGGCACCGAGGCGGGGCCTCCGGCCCACGGCTGCCAAGTCGCTCACACCGGGGTATCCCCGCCCTCCTCCCCAGTGAGACCGCGATCGAGGGAACACTGGCGAAGCTGAGTTCCCACGAGTGGTGGGTGGGTCTCATCACTGGCAAAGTGCATAATGGAAGGCAGGGCGTCTCTAAGGAAAGGCAACTTTCGACCAGAGAGAGAAGAGAGAGTGGCCCAGCTTAGCCACGGCGTGGGGGGTCCGAGGACAGCCCGGCGCCACGGCGCCACGTGCTTCAACCAGACTGACAGCTTGTAATCCTGCTCCTCCTTCGTCGAGTTCTCAGGTCACTTGCCACCACACCCCTTCACCTGGGGCGAGATAAAGGGGGTTGGCACCACCCTGGGGGGCTATGGTTGCTCAGAGTCTAAGTTTCTACTTCTATCACCAGAGCAGGAAAACCTTTAGGCCAACCGTCAGGTCACAAGGGCAGGAAGCGGATGAGGCTGGGTGCCCAAGGACACACGGGCAACCACTGACCACCCCTCCTCCTGCAGAGGCTCCAGGAACAGGGCGGCGCTGGGGGTTCCCTGCCCTCCAGTCCTTCCTCCTGACAAGAGCCAGTGACACCCGTTAGCATTAACTCTAACTTCTGACGCTGGGACTGCTGCTCTCCTGTGAGAAAATGTGGCTGGACAGCAGCCAGGGTGCACGGGCTGGGGCCCTCCTGGGGGGTGACTGCTGGTGTGGTAACCCGCCTCAGATGGAAGGGACGGGCCCGCCAACTTTCAGAAAGCCCCACGGTGGCACCTACCCTGTCCCTGCGTTTCCCACTCATCGTGAAAGAGCAGACAGCAAGCAGTGTGAAGGGAGCTGATGGCACAGAAAGATTTCACAGAAATGCTTTTCAAAGATTTATGTGCCAGACAGGCTTTTTTTTTCCTTTTCAGGTTGATTTTTTTTTTTTTTTAATTCTCCAAAGTGTCAGCTTTTTAGTTTCTCTTATGGAAGCAGAGGCAGGGGCGGGGTGAAGATGAGTGTAAACAAAGCACAGCCGTGTGGTGTGGTCGGCAGGCCCTGGAGGCCTCCGGCAGGGCGGTCTCGCTGTGCCTGCACCCCGGCTGGGCCCCTCTGTTTGGCCAGATTCATCGGGCAAGACTGCAAAATAAGAAATGATTCTGGGACAAAAAACAATCATGTCTGCGGGAAAAGATACAGCTTTGTGGCCCTATAGCCAGGGTAACCGTGAGCACCAAGAGAAATGGATTTAAGTAAATGTCTCAAAACAAAAACATGCATCTAGTTAACAGTCTGCTAGGACACACACACACACACACACACCCTTCAAAGTCTCACGTGACCTAACAGCCTTAAATATTTAACAAAACAGAATCGTGAACATTAATTCAGCAAAAGGAAGAGAAGAAGAGGTAGGCCGAAGAAGCAAGAGGCCAATTTTATATCCCACAGAGTTTAAAAAGAAGAAGAAGAAGAAGAAGACTCCCAGCACAGGGCGGGAGAAGGCTACTAATTTAGGAGAGGTCTTGGTGGGCCAAGCATTACGGCCATCCGCGCGGTTTACAAAGGCACAGGACCTGGGGGAGGGGTGGAGCTCATGACCCCCCCCCCCCCCCCCCCCCCCCCCCTCGTGTTTTTCCTCTTGACCCTACTGAGTTCTTACCAGGGTGGTCTCCCCCTTTTGAAGGGCGACTTCATGTTTATCCTGGGGTGACGGATGAGTTCTCTTACCACTTCCCAGTGGACAGTAAGAATTGGCCCAGCCTTGTCTTGTGCTCGCCCCTCAGGGGAGTGAACTGAGAGGATTGTAAACACGTTTTCTGGAGAGGCTGAGGGATGCCGCCAAGCTGCTCTTGTATGGGGCTGAAGCACAGACAGGGGAGTAGGTGACTGGTCGGTGACCTGCAGCAGAGACGGTGGCACAGCTGGCGGCGGGGGGAAGACACCCCTTCCATCCTCCATCAGCTGAGGCTGAGGCAGGGCTGGCTGCCCCCGAGCACCTTCAGCAGGCCTCCAGGAACCCACAGGAGCCTCCGAATGGATCCAAACTGTAGGAGGTGGCCCTCGGTAGCCCCCAGAGCCTACCCCAGGATTTCGGGCCTGCCTAGCACTGCCCAGGCTCCATCTCTGGCAGGGAGGACAGAGGTTGAATGGAAAGTCTGCAGACCCTCTGAACTTCACAGCAGGACGTTTAAAAGCACATTCTTTCGACGAGGAGGTACCCGTGGCTGGGCTTCCTGAGTGTTAGGGAGAGCGCCTGCCCGTCCACCTGCAGCCCCTCGCAGACACAGCAAGAGGATGGGCCTGGACACTCCAAATGCAAGTCCCACGTTCAGAAGCAGCCTGCTGCCCCAGCTATCGCTCCGCCTTCATCCACTGAGTGTAATTCTTCACTGTCTGACCTGGGAGACGCCCAGAGACAGTCCTGCGGCGGGCTGCCTCAGAGTGCTGCCTGTCACCATCCAATTTCTTCCTTCAAACACAACACGGGACAGACTCTGGGTGTGGTGACATCTTTGGTCCGAGAACTGTTCCGGTTTGGGGCTCCTGGCTGAACAATCCAGGCAAGATGACCAGCCGGTGGTGGCACCGTGGAGTCCGGCCTCTCGGATGCTACACCCAGAGGGCTCTGCACGTCCCCCGAAGGCTGCCGGCTCGTCGGACGCTGCGGCTTGGAGGAAGGGGGAGAACAAGGGCCATGCGGTGAGGTGGGGCCCATGAGGCCCCGCCTGAGTCCCCGCCATGGTTCTCGAGTCACGGGCACAGCGGCCGCGACACCAGGACCAATGCAGCGATGCCGCCCGCAGCGCCGCCGAGGTGGGGGGGCTTCCCAAGCGGAGCAGCAGCTCCGCGCTGCTTGTGCTTCCCGGCTCGCCTGCGGGCATCCGTGCCGCCGCGTCCACACGGGGCCCGCGATCCCCGGCAGCCCGTGCGGTGGAGCAGCTGCACCAACCTCCTCACAAGGCCAGAGTCTGAGGGAGGAAGGAAGGGGCCTCTCCCCTGCCCCCGGGCCAGTCAGAGCCATCCGAGCGCCCAGGGCTGACAGGAGCGAGCACCCTAAGTCTGGGGACAGGACCGAAGAGGAACCCTTACGCTTCCTAGCTCCCAGGGGCAGGCCGTGCCCCTCTGTCCCATCTACTCCCTGCTCAGGCGCCTGGGGCCCGGCAGACCACCAGCAGGGCAGGACTCTGTCTGGGCTGCCCGAGGGCAGGGGAGGTCACGACTGAGGTTGCTGAGTAAGAGTTCACAGCAAGGGGTTCCCAAAGACGGGTATTGCTGTCGGCAGGACCCGAACCTGCTTCAGACCTGAGCGCAGTGTTCTGAGTGGCCCAGTGGGCCGGTGGAGTTGGAGGGGGGCCCTGAGCTCGGCGTCAGGAGAGGCTGGGGTGCAACGTCCTCTCCGTGGGCAGGGAAGAGCCTCTGTGGCATCTTGTGCGGCCGCGAGCCCGCGAGGCGCTGCTAAGACTCCCCCGATCTCTTGCCGATTCTGGCGACAGCCTCCGCCGCCTGCTCCGGCAGCTGGGACGGGTCTGTCAGAACGGAGGTGCTGGTGCTCAGGTGCCGGAGGGTGCTCAGCACCGCTGGAAGAAAGGGGCAGGTTAGGCCAGGGACACCGACAGCGCGGCCGCTTCTGGTCCCACAGCGGACAGACAGCACGCGCGGTCTTACGCACAGATCCGGGTGGTCACTCTCAGGCCACTGACGGAGGAGCGGCACGGAGCGCCACGGAGGGACCGACGCCAGCAAGGCCTCTCGGCCCCTCAGATAACTCTGTGAATCCCGTCTCCCCTCCTGTAGATGAGCAGGGGATCCCAAGCTCTTCCTGTTTGTCCACCTCTATCACCTCAAGAAATGGGCGCAGCCTTGTCAGTTGTAAGAATTAAATCAGAAAACGTATGTGAAAGCACCGGAAACAGGGCCTGGTGAACAGTCGGTGCTCAATAAACACAAGGTGGCCCTGAGCACCCTGACACACGGGGACGACGGGAAGCAAAGGAGAGGCACGGGGGGTGGGGGGGCATGCTTCTGTCCTGCAGTTGGCATCTCTGGCCGGGGCCTCCCACACAGCGTCACCCTGTGCTCCCCGCGCTGCCGACGCGGCTGCTCGTGGGCCGCCTGGACGGGCACTACCCGCAGATGCCCTCCTCTCCCCGGGACTGTCCTCAAAGGTCTTGGTGAGCCCCTGACTCACTTGGCCTGAGGACGGGCAGGGAGCAGTGCTGGTCCAGCCAGGACAGCGCCGTCCGGTGCAGCTCTTCCAGGCTGCTGGTGGACACCATCCCCTTGAAGGACTCAAACAGCGGCTTGATGATGATACTGAACTGCACGGCACGCGGGTTAAAGAAAAGATAAGCGAGCAGGAGGCCCGGCGAACAGGTAACCGGGGGTGGGGAGAATGAAGTCCGGCTACGGGCTGGCCTGTGACCAACTTCCCCTGGGACCGGCAAGTACCTGTGGGCAGTTGGTGGGGAGCATGACCGAGGTGAGATGCACCCTCATGCTCCCTGAAATCTTTCCATCTAACTGAGCAACAGGTTAATGACCACAAGAGGCAGGGACAGAGACGTCTCCTTGGTGTGGAACAGGTCCTAGCACTACGACATGAAAGCCAGCAGTGCACAGACAGCGGCAAGAACAGCAGAGGTGCACAGAGGTGCTTGGGAGGGCACTGACAAGGCAGAAGCTGTCCCCCAGAGGGCCCTGATGACATCGGGAAGGCTGAGCACAGGGAGGCCTTGGCCCCAGGGTCGCACCCCACCATGCAGGTGTACGTGCTCACAACAGCATCTAAGACCATGTGGCCCAAACGCAGACGACAGCCTGCAGGGAGCTGGTTTCAAATCCTGACTCTGCCACTTAGTTATTTATGAGCCCTGGTTTCCCATCTATCCCACCGGCAGCACTCGAGTCCCTGTTGTCGGAAGGACTGAGATGGCTGCCAGGATGTGTCGGGTAAGACCCTACCTCCTTCCTGCAGGATGGCCTCGGCTGGTGGCTCTGGCGCCTCGCAATAAAGCATCGTTATTTCCCAAGCACGGAGAGACCAAAGCCAGCCTGCTCAGCCTCCCCGGCAAGCCCCAAGTCTGGATGGTCACCGACGACAGACCCACTTCACAGCGTGGGCCAGGCCAGGCCCCTGTACACTGCCTTTTGGACGAGCTCCACGACAACCATTTATGCAGAATTTCTCGAAAGGAACTGGCAGGTAGGGTCTGTTGATTCAGGGCACAGGGTGGGGGGAGGGAGAAGCAAAGAAAACCCAAAGATACAATCCAGAACTTCCAATTCTGTAGGGTCCGGCTCTTCACATACTCATCAAACATGTCTCTCATATGATCGAATTGGTGCCGGGTGACGGGGACTCCCGTAGCAGGGAGCAGCTGCTGGCAGGAGCTGGAACAACAGGAAGGATCAGAGGAAGCTCAGAGCGGCTTGCAGTGAAGCTGGACCCTGGGGTGCCAAGTGGGCGGGGCCAGCCACTGCCGGCCACCGAGGCCCAGGAGAGGCCTCAGGAGGAGGAGGAGGAGGACAAAAGCCCAAAGCGCTACAACAGAGAGGCGGCTACGGGCGACAAGGCCACAGATGACGCCCCTGCCTCTCTGACGCGCAGGCGGGAGGAGACCAGCCCCGGGCTCCACGCCCCCAGCCTCACATGATGGTGGCGTTGAGTTCCTCGATCTCCTCCCGCAGCCGCCGGGCTTCCTCCTGCATCTGGCTGCGCTCCTGCTGCAGCTTGGTGATGTACTCCACGGTCTTCTGCAGTGTGATGGCGTGGCTGGTCTGGGAGAGGGGCGGCGCGGTCACATCACAGCAGCCACGGCGACACTGTCCGGCCGGCGCCGAGGCCAATGCAGGGGCTCCCCGCCCACCCGACACCACTCACCAGCTTGGAATTATTAGAGATCAAACTGTTGAGGGTGTCAAAGCCCATCTTGATGTTGAAGCGTCTTTTCTGCTCAGCTGAAATATGCTTCATCTGCCGGTTCTGTTGGGGAATCAGGCGGTCGCTGTGACACAGGGTGCCCTGCAGGGCCGCCTCCCCTCCCTCCCACCTGTGGCTCAGGGGCTAGAGAGTCAGTGGAAGGAGGGGCGACATTGAGGAGCTGTGAGTCGGCAGGACAGGGTGCTAGAGAACCCTGCCTGCAGCATGGAGGCCCTCGGCAGGGGCCACGACTGCTGCTGGTCAGCACTTCCCAGCCACCCTCGGCCCACTCCTCGTGACCCAGTTCTTAGAGCCGCCACCTCCCGTGTGCCACAGGGTTCAGGTCTGGTTCCAGGGCTCAGGACCGGCTCATAGGTGAGGCAATGGAAGGAGTCGGCCTAATCTTCAGATCAAGTAGCAAACACCCAGGTTCCTGATGCTACCCTAGCCTGCGGAACAACGGCCAGGTCTGTGCTGCTCCTTTCCTGTGTGTCCCTAGGAAGGGATGCAGCGGCCCCAACAGTCCCTTCTCCTCCTTGCCCCTACCCCCATCCCGCCAAGGAAATCAAGACCCAAGAGAGACCTCTGATACCTTTAAAGCAGCCACATTTTTGGGGTCTGCAGATTTCCCTGAGCAGTTGTTCTGGGGAGACTGGGGACTGGGGCTCTGCTCTGAAGCACATGGAGAGGCCTGCCCTGAGTTTGGGCAATCTCGACCTGAGAAGAACAGAGACTCCTCTTAGGACACGGCCTGCTGCAGCAGCTGAAACAGTGGTCACCCAGGAAGGGAACCCCTGCAAGTCCCAAACCCTGGAAACTCATCTGAAGCCTCCCATAGTGACCCCAGAGCAAAAACTGGAGAAATCCTTGCCAACCTCCCAAGGAGGCTTCTGTTAGGCATGGACAAGGCCTGATGAAGGCTGGCTGGACGTGGGGCAGGAAGACGGCCTGAGCTTGGCCAGCCACAGGTCTTGGGGCACGGAGAGTTTTGAGAGGAGGCCTGACTGCTAACCTGACCTACTAACCAGCCACCTGGAGGCCACCTGCGGTTTCCACAGCCTCTGTGAGGCGCTAGTTCTTACCCTGTGTGTTCAGTGCACGTATCTATTTTTGTTCTTTCTACTTTTCTATTTTGTTCTTTCTCTTATTTTGTTCTTTCAACTCTACATATACATTTTCTTGCATTTTCAATCTCACCCACTGTCATGCCAGCCGTGCCCTGGTCACTGGCATCTCTCAGGAGGCCCCTGCAGTCCCCGGGGCTGTCCCGCCCGCCTGCCCAGAGAGCCGCAGCGCACTCCTTTCTGCGGTGCTCACTCCCTCCCCGCCTTGCTGCTCTCAGTTTCCCCACGCAGCTCCAACGCCCAGTGTTCTGTGCCTCAGCGGACAGGGTAACGCTAAGCTCCCTAGGCCCCAACTGACACCACCATAGGGGCCTGACTCGTAACGAGTCTTCGCCTTTAGCTTTTCAGGCTGGAGGCCCCTATTCGTCCGGCCTCCCTGGACAAGACCCTCTAGAGTCTGACTTCTGTGGGCAGAGACCTCTCCTCCTCGGCTCTTCCTGACTGAACCTGAGGGCAGCTCAGAGCCGCGCCTTTCTGAAGGAGGTCAGGGTGGTGTTCCCCCAGTGCATCAGCTGCCTGCCCTGCACAGGCTTGCCCCTTTCCTGCTACTGGGATGACCCACCACTAGCTGAGCACTCCCCAGCGTGGGCCACCAGCAGGCCTCCAAGACCTCACTGCACAGTCCAGCCCTAACCCTGGGGAACCCCACAGGCAGTCTCCCTGACCCAGGTGTCGGTGTGCTCATTTCACTCACGAAGTCCCAACCGTGCAGACTGGAGCGCACACTCACTGGAACCCGTGGTCGGGACCTGCTCGCCCTTCACCAGGGAGTCTTGCACTGTGCTTGGCGAGAAGAGCCGAGAGACAGGTGCCGGCTGGCTGCTCGTGGTGTGGCCAAGGTCTGTCACCAGGATGCCACTGTGGAACTCCGTGACTCCAGGAGCCTGAGGTGACACAGAAGAGAGAGGTCATTCCCGACCATAGTCATGTCAGGTGAGGACCACCCAAAGCAGGGCCATGCTGGGGTGATAAGGACACGGAGGGTCTGCCTAGGGCCCCCTCACCCGGGCAATGGCAGCGGGCGTGAGGACCACATTGGACTGCGACACGGTAGAAGCCAACATCCCTTCTCTCTTCAGAGGGCCTGATGTCATAATCACTGCTTGTGGTTGTCCTGAAAAGGCAGCTGCCAGAACAAGAAGGTGACAGTGAGGCCTGGAGTCGCAAGGGCCCACACCTAACACCACTGTTGCTGGGGGCTGCCCAGGAGCAGCCCAGACCCCGCCCTGCTGCTCACACATCGCCTTCCTCACTGCAGGCCACGGACAGACAAAACCACTGGGGTACCTGACATTTGTTTTGCAACTTCTCTTTGAAGAGGACAGATTACAGACCCAGGAAAGAGATCACCTGGACCATGCTTTTTCAAACTGGGTTGAGACTAACTTGAAGAGACCACCAGAGTAGACAAGAGACTAGATCACACACATGTGGTAGATCGGAACACTTTCATTTGACAAGTGTGTGTGTGTCACAAGTTTGCAAGCCTTGGAGACAGGGAAATATCCCTCAGGAAGGGGAGATCGGACTCTGGCCTCCCTCTACCTGACTCACCTGGGGCAATGCAAGCATTCTTCAATACCACGGACACAGACTCCGGTTTTGGAGCAGGCACTATTTTCGGGGGCTGCTTGGGCCTCCCCCCAGTCAAAGAGACAGGTTTGGGGTGCACAAAAGTTAAACAGGGTTGCGGAGGCCCAGCAGTTGGCGGCCGGGTGACCGGTGGCAGCGCCAGGCCACAGGGGGACACCGAGGGCGTGGGATGGTGGGTTGTGATGACAAGGCCCTGGCTCTGGCTGAAGGTGGTGGCAGACGCATCGTGGGTGAGGGTGGCAGAGGCCGTGTGTGTGATGACGGAGGTCGACTTGCCAGCTCCAGCAAACTTCGGCTGCAGGAAGGCAGGTGGAGCTGAGGGGCTCAAGGCAGTGGCAGGGGGTGGGACTAAAGGCAGGGCAGGAGAAGCAGGCGCTGGGGCAGGGCTGGGAGACAGCAAGGGCATGGTGAACACGGGCAGGAAAGGCTGAGGGACATTCAGCGGCGGTGCCGGGGGACCGAAGTCGGTGGGCTGGATAAAGGGGTCTCCAGGCCGGGGAGCCCGTTCACAGCCCTGCCTCTCTGTGGCATCCAGGGGGGTGGCTGCAGGAGGTGCTATGAGGCCATCAGGGAGGCTCACGGTGGGGAGCGCTGGGGTTGACAGGATGCTCTCCTAAGAAAGGAAGGACAAAGCTGGATCACACAACTTGCTGTCACTTCCTGGTACGACACACCACAAAGTCCAACAATGTACGCTGGGCGCCTGAGCAGAACCTTCAGACAGAGGGACAGAGCGATGGCTCCTGTCCCCATTCCTGCTAATCTGGGGGGAATGGAGCTGTGTCTCTCCAGGCGTCCGCGGGGGTCTCGTTTCCATTAGGGACTAAATGATAACACAGCACTCAGACAAAGTGACTGTCTGCACACAGTTGGCTCTAGGCCTGGGAATATCTTGTTTCCAGAGTCCAGCAGGGGTCCCCCCAAAGTGCTGGCCATCTTCTGTTACGGAGCACTGCAGCCTGGAGCACAGCTGCTCCCGGGGTTCCCTCAGGACAGTTTCACGTATCAACTTCTAGAGGGCACCTCTTCCTAAAAGGGAAACGCTATAAGGAATCAATTGTCAAGATCTCAGTCTCTATAGAAGAAATTCTCCCCAGGCCAGATGGAAGAAGATGGGGCCAGGTTTCTGGTGTCTAACTGGATATGGGTACCAGCCTGAGAGCCCCTAAGGGCAACAAGCCGTGCCTCACTCAGCTCTGCAGCCTCAGCAGCTGATAATCAACTTGTGTTCATTGTTAAGTAGAAAGTAAAAGAAATATGTGGAATTTCTTTTTATTAGTGATCCATGTTTTCCTTTGTTAATCCCCTCTTAACTGGTTAGAACAGAGCTCACTGCACACAGGTTACGTGGAGCCTCAGGCAGGAGCCAATGTTTACAGATAGCTCCTACCTTTTGGAGATCTACGGCTGCTTTCAAGGAGGGCTAGAATAACTTCTTGACGTTGTATGTGTGTTCAGCACTAGATCTGGCAAGCTGGAGCACTTTGCTTTTGACTGCACAGTTATTCATTAGCCTAGCCCTGGCCACCTCTCCCCGGCTCCCTCTACCTGAGCAGGTGGACTGTTGGGATCTGGTGCAGGTGCTGAGACAGGAGCAGGCAGCATGGAACCAAAAATGGAGCGGCTGGAAGAGAAGAGGTCTGAAAGACAACATGGGGCGCTTTTGAGCTCTATGTGCCTATCACATTCTTGAATTAAGATCCAAATAAATTGGGCACTGAACCCCATCTTACCCAGAGGAACGTCATAGCCAGAGGGCATTCCCCCCAAGGTAACTCTGCAGAAAGAGGCCCTCTGATTGGAACCGCTCATGCTGGCAACTAGTGTGGGGTCTGAAGTACTCCCAGGCCTGGCGTTTGGCAGCTCTTATGAGCCCAGTTCTAACTGCAGGACACTGCTGGGAGGAGGCTGTGTTGCCAGCGCCCTCTGCTGCCTACAGGGAGAACTGCTTACGGTCCTGGGCAAACCTGAGGATCTGAGACTGCAGGAGAATGGTGATTCCCTTCAGAGAGAACCTGTGGCAGAAAAGCTTCCCAGACCTTGCAACTACTACCAAAAAAAAAAAAGTAGTTCTGGAAAAATTCTAAGTCCCCCCCTCTTGCCCATTCTAGCAGTTCCCTCTATGAAGAGGAAACACCAGTGTGCTTTATCCTGGGCGTAGGGAGATCCAGGTGGCCATGCTCTCTTCCTGCCCCATGTCCTCACCCTGGAAGGGTTCGAAAGTGTCCATGAAGTCCAGGTTGGGCTGCAGAGGAATCAGCCCCGGCTGGATCATGTCTGCATTTCCCAGATGTGCTGTAAGAATCAGAAAGGAGACAAAGGAATCATTCTGCCTTCTCAGACAATGTTGCAGAAACACATAAAAGGCCTGGAATGGATCCTCCTGGCCCTGTTCAGATTCTTCCAAGGAGAAGTGCTGGCAGCTGGCAGGAATTTCTACCTTCTTGTGGGTTTGTGGGTATTCTCCACCCTCAGAGGCAGGAAAGAAAGAAAGAAAGAGAGTCTTAAGAAAGATAACTAAGTGTCAGGGAGCAGACACTCCCAGGATGCAGAGAGCCCCAGTTCTAACTGCTAGTCTGTGAGCTCTTCCTTAAGGTGTTAACTGGATGCCTGAATGAGGCCAGGTAAAAGGTCACTCCTAGGAATACTTCTGATTTTCTTCCCCGTCAGTCAAAGGCCCTGTCACTTGGCCTAGCACAAATCCTCTGCTAAGGGCACAGTATCAGAAATGTGAAATTGGGGCGCCTGGGTGGCTCAGTGGGTTAAAGCCTCTGCCTTCGGCTCAGGTCATGATCTCAGGGTCCTGGGATCGAGCCCCGTGTCGGGCTCCCTGCTCAGAGGGAAGCCTGCTTCCTCCTCTCTCTCTGCCTGCCTCTCTGCCTACTTGTGATGTCTCTCTCTCTGTCAAATAAATAAATAAATAATCTAAAAGAAAGAAAGAAAGAAAGAAAGAAATGTCAAATTGATTCAGACCAAATCCCCAGCCTTCTCACAGGGGGTACCATGGACCTGACAGGTGCCCAGGGAAGGCCCATTTGCAGTCCCCACCCACTCAGTGCACGCGGCCCTCAGATGCCAGCAAGGTTGGCCAATCCTGCCCTACGGGGCCAGGTTACGGGGGCACTGGCAGAGAAGGAAACCAGCTGTGTGTTCAGAGTCAAGGATCTAGGGGTGACTTACCTATTTCCCGGGGGTTGGGCCAGGCCACCGGCTGGTGTGAGGAAAGTGTTGAGAAGAGGGTGTCGCTGAATTCTGACATGAGCATGTCTGTGTCCAGCAGTGGGTCCTCCTCCATGGGGACTGGGGTCTTCCATCCATCCCCATGTTTGTGCCAATAAAGCATGTCATCATCCTATCGCCAACAGGGGCAGGGGGAGGGAGGAAGACCAGAGGGGCACTAGTGAACTCAGGGTTCCCAAGCACGTCACGCCAGGGAAGTAAGTTAGCCTACTGTACAGAGCTGCAAGGGCTGCTGGAAAGGGTGAGGGGAGTGCGTGGAGCAGGGAGAACTGGCCTGTTTCCTTAGCCTGCGTGTCCTCCGTGGGAGAAGGGGGGTGGCCCCTCCAGGAGCTGCAGGGACAGTCCGTGTCCCCACAACCTCCTGCGGCAGCCTTCACTGCCGGGCCACCCACGTCATTGCTGTTTCTTGTCAAAGGAGGATTCTCATGAGGGTCCTCACAGCCCCTAAGCTCACTCACCTGGGCCAGGCTGGAAAGGTCCTCATCCTTGTGCTGCTGTAGCTGTGGAGAAAAGGGGAGACAAGGTGGTCACCCAGGGTCCTGGGAGGGGATGAGGCCTTCAGCCTCTCCTCCTGGAAGCATCTAGACCTCTTCTCCCTGAGAGGCACATGAAGGATCCTGCTCTCTGCCATTCCCAGGCCCATGCTGGGCACAGAAGAGATTCTCAACCAGTGTTTGTGGAATAACTAGCAGCAGGAGAAACTGAGGACATAGATAACATAGCCAAAGCAGGCCCATCACTTGGGCTGGGCTAGAACGCTGGGTTCCACGGGGGCAGCGACGGAGCCACAGCCTTGGGGGCCAGTGTCCGAACACAGACTTAGATCCTCCCTCCCCTACGCAGCTTCCTGAACATGCTGTTCGTGGAGCCCAAGCCAGATACCCTTTTCTTGAAGTAGGTTCTCCACTTGTGATACTCCCGGATCACGATCTCAATGCGGCTTTTCCAGTACTTCCCTTCTGTGGTGATCGCCTGTGAAGAGATGCGGGTCAGAATCAAAAGAGGGCAACCTAGGTTGATTGGCAGAACTTGACCTGAAAATAAAAATGTGTCTGACACTGGCAGTCAGCCCCAGGCAATCCAGCTCAGAGAACCCTACCACGTGCACTCAATTTCATTCACACACTGTGTCCCACCCTAAAGATGGGCTTTTGTTTCATGACCTCAGATAATGAAGTGCAGCTTTGGTAGCATGGGTCCTAAGGGTCTGGACTGGAGCATGAGCCAGTGAGTGCTCGGGCAGGGAAGAGGGAAAGGGCCCTCCACCCAGGCACTGAAAAAGGCCCTACAAAGAGCCAGGGGTAGCACTAAATGCCCTTATCCAGGAGACTCTACCACATTTTCAGAGGGTGAAAACAAATGGCCAATCAAAGAAGTTTTAGATGGAAAGTGACTTCCAAGAGTAGCTACTTCAACCTCTGCATCACGCAGGTGGTGACCCCCTTCCATGATATGCCTGAAGAGCTCTGGTGTCGAAGAAGTCACTACCTCCTCGGAGAGCCCACCTCACTTTCAGGTTCCTTTCTGTTTGTGGCTAGAGTATATTAAAGCAAGTCCCAGATATCATAAGGCCCATCTAATTTCACCTAATAATACTTCATTGTGTGTTGACAGTAAAGAATCTTCACAGTGAACAATACAGTATTATCACCAGACCCAACAAAAGATATTCCTTAATATTGTCCAATACCAGATCACATCCCACCACTCAAAAGGGTCTTTCACTGGGTCTTTTACTTTCTAATTGTTCCTCCTTTTATCCTAACAGTGAGACATATTAGGATAACATTAAAACAATGCAGAAGGGTATAAAGGGTATCCGCCTCACTCTAATCCCCCTCCCCAGAGGTAGCCACCAATAAAGGATTTCTGTATATCCTTCTAGACTTTCCCTACACACACAATCACACAGATACACACTTTAAAATAAATTAACATAAAGTTACTAAAATACTGATGGGCGCCTGGGTGGCTCAGTGGGTTAAAGCCTCTGCCTTTGGCTCAGGTCATGATCCCAGAGTCCTGGGATCGAGGCCCGAATCGGGCTCCCTGCTCAGCCGGGAGCCTGCTTCCTCCTCTCTCTCTGCCTGCCTCTCAGCCTACTTGTGATCTCTCTCTCTCTCTCTCTGTCAAATTAAAAAAAAAAAAAAACTGTTGTGCAACTTGCTTTTTTTTTTTTTTTTTTTTTTTACTATTTCTTCAGCATCTCTCCATCTCCACAGAGAAAGATTCTTTAATTGTTTAAAACAATTGCCTTGTAAGGAGCCCAGTTCTCTCCCTGCTGACTTCCAGAGAAAGGCCAATGTTAAGGGACAGTGCAGAGTAAGTCCCCGTGGGAGAAACCCTGAGTGCTCGGGTAAGCCCAGCCCGAGAAGAGGGGAGCCTCTGTGGGCTATCACAACCTCAACATGGTTGCGTGGTGGCGCAGCCAGACCTTCTCCCCACCCCACCCCCACTGCTGCAGAATCCAACCCCTGCTCAGGCCCTGGGAGAGTCACTTCCTCCTGATGAGGGCAGATCCTTTCCAGCTACTGATGGTCCCGAGCCAAGTACCTCTGGCCTGCGATGCTCGTCTACTTCAACAGAGCCATCTAGTGGAGTGACGAAGTGGCACACGGGATTCTTGCGCTTCTCCAAATCTAGAGAGAAAGGATGAGACATCATCACTATGACCAAGACCCCTGAAGGAGCCCTTGCCTCCTCTGTCCACATCCCCCTTAGAGTGGGGCCCTCCTAAGTGTTCTTTTCTTCTCCTTCCCTTGAAAATGAGATTTCAGAGAATAAATGAAAAGAATCTGTCAGTAACTCATGGGTAAGAAAGGGAGTCTGGCTTATCAAGAGAAACGCCATCCTAACCCTAAGCATGCCCCAACCCAGAGGTCACTGGATCTACTGGCATGAAGCCAGCTAGAGAATGAACAAGGCCTGGGTCTGTATCTTCTCTGACCTGCTGAAAACAGGAACTGTTCCCTGACTCTTCAAATGTCACCTCTGCTACAACCTTCTTGACCCCCCTGTAAACACTAAGCGCCCCCCGCCCCCGCGTCTGCCTTTACAACACTGGGCCCAAGCGTCTAACCTAAGAGCGAGCACGTTACGCTGCGAGCGGTGGGCTAACACATCTGTCTCCTGCCGCTGTGGGCAACTACACGACACAGACCATGTGACAGGCCCACCTGAGACACCTGAGAAGTATCTAATTCATTAGGATTTGGCTTGGTTTTCCTATTGCTGCAGACTGCCCAAGAGAGGCTTTCCTTTGAGGCATCATGTTTGAAAAGTAGGCTTTGGGCCCCAAGGTGCAAAGGCCTGCAGGTGGTAGGACCTGGAGGTCCTGCCCACCACAAGGCCTCGGGGCCCCCGCAGGCCCCTCCTGCCGGAAGCCCGTGGAGCACTCACACTGCATGTACCACGCCCGCCAGATGGCATTATTGAGCCGGATCTTGTCTCTCCACTGGAGCTTCAGGCCCTTGAAATTCTTCCACTTGGGGGATACCAGCTTCCCACTGAAAGGTAAGACAAAAGAAGGGAAATGTAGTGGTTCCTCTGAAAATGAAATGAAATCGAAAAGTGCCACCCACTCACTCCAGACCTCGAAATTCTGGATTAATCCATCACAAGCCACAGGCTACGCTTGACCGAAGACACAAGTCACTTTGGGATTTCTTCAAAGTAACTGGCAGTAGGGAAAGGGGAGGTGGGGGTCGGGGTGGTGACGGAGTCAGCACATGGAGGGGACAGGACTGGCCACGCGTTGGTAGGTGCTGGAATGGGACAATGGCACACGGTTCACTGTCTTAGTCTGTTGACGTTCACCTGTCTTTTAAATTTTCCATAATTAAAAGTTAAAAATCTTTTGATTTTTCAATATATCAGATCATCATGTTGTACACCTTACTTCAGCTTATGCAATGCTGTCTGTCAATTACAACCCAATAAGGCGGGGGAGGAAAGCAAGAAATCTGCTGGCAAATAAGTGAAAGCCAAGCTCCTTTACCCTGGTCCACCTCCTTTGTCGCCAGTCCCCAAGAGGCATTTACAATGCGGGCACACAAACATCCCATTGGCCTTCGAGCCTGCGGGACCTTCTCCTGCCTCCAGACCCGTGCACCCATGGTCCTCACTCTTCACAGACCTCCTTCTATCCCCGCTCCAACACCATCTCCTCTGTGCCGGCACTGGCCTCCCCTAGGCTCCTGATGACCCCTTCAGGTTCCCTGAGCCCCACTCGAACTCGAAGGAGGCACCTCGCCACCCTCCACAGAGCAGTTTCCACACCCAGAGCTGCACGTAGTACCCTGCAGCTCACCGAGGGGAGGCCCCGTTAGCACCCTAACGGGGTGCTAAGCACCTGGCACAGACCATGGCACACAGCACGGCCTGGGAATAATTCTTCTCTGGATGACTTAAGGAGCTCTTGTACCCCAGCCACCAGCAGGCGGGGAGCACTCCCCAGTGGCACGGGCTTCTCAGACAGGCTAGTTTGCCAAGTGCTGTGTTAGAAGCCGCCTCTGGGCGGCTGACACAAGGCTCCCTTTCTCAGAAGGCTTGAGATGGGCAAGGCAAGACCTTTAGTGCACACCCTAGTGGGTTCTGGTGGTTCTACCAGCTGCGAGGACTGCAAACCCACTCAGAAAGACCTCGTGACGAACAGCAGCTGGTCTCCAACGATAGCACCCAAGCTGTAAACACTACGTGAACCTGAGAACCTGGCTTAAAAGCAAAGCCCCTGGCTGGGCACCTGGCAAAGACCTTGTGCCCTTCCCACCTACCCCAGCAACCCAGGCTCTGGATCACACAGGCCAGAAGGCTGAGTCCCAGAGAGAAAACGTCTCAGGACACCCTCACAGGGTCTGAGGGACAGACAGAGAGCAGCAGTCTCAGCTCAAAGGGTTGGACATTTCCAACCTGTCACACACCTTCCTTGCCATCTCTGCCCAGTCCAAAGGTACTCCTAACCCAGCGTCAAGCGATCTGCTTGCCCTCAGGCTCAGCAGCCAGCGGCTAGGCCTTGAGCCTCCGCTGCATCTCACGTGCACCGGGCAGCTTTGCAGTCAAGTAACGTGTCTGACACCCACTTTCCTGGGGAAAGTCAGGATAATACCATCTCCTCCTGAGTGTTTTGATAAGGTCATGTACATATACATATACACATATAACTGGTAAACCCTACCACAAAATATAAGTTATACATAACCATCACATAACCATCTCAATTACCTGGACTTAAGTTATTACTGATAGCCTGAGTTTTAACATCTCCTGACTTGAAAAGTTCTTTCTTTTGTGTCTGCCACCACTGTCATGTGGCTCTTTCTCCTCCAGGGGAGGAAAAAGGTGACACCCACGGGCCCACCCTCGATACCAGTGAACAAGGACCAGGGAAGAGGGCAGCCTTGTCTAAGAGCTTTGAAGGCAGGGACCCTCAGTCATGCACACGACAATGGACAAGCACTACAAATGGAGGAAAGGAACAGATGGGGCACATGAGGCCCTGCCCCTGTGCTGAGGGTCACAAAGAAGAGCAGAGGGCTGTGGGAGCATTGAGTTGCATAACCAACCCAGCCGGAGTAGTCAGGGGAGGCTTTCTAGAGGAGGTGACATCTTAGCTACCGCCTGGAGGATAAGGACACAGGCTTGACCTCAGCCAGGGAGCGGCCCCTGCCACTCTTCTGCATGCCTGTGAAGGCCCTGAAGTGAGCAACCACACGCCTGGTCAAGAGCTCCTGCATGGGGGTGTGGAGGGCAGGGTGGAGGGGCAGTGTGGGGAGTACTTGCCACCAGGCCGGAGAGCAGAGCATACGGCAGACTAGATTAGGTCCCACAACTTGGCAAAACCAACCCTCTTTCCCCTCTTCTGCAAGACCTTCCAGCAACTTGGTATCCAGCTAGGCAGGTGGTTCCCAGAAACAAAACAAAACAGAAAACTGTCCCTGTTTTTCAATTTCCTTAAAGGGAAAAAAGACACTTTTTCTGTAATTGACAGCTTCCTCGTGCTGAAGCCAGGATTCAAAGGTCACTTTCTCTGTGGAATCCTTCTGGGGTGTTTGCCACTACACACATGGCCGTGGAGGACAGGAGCAGGAGGGCGGCCATGCGAATGAGGAGTCCAGCGAAGAGAAAAACCTTCGGTGTCCTGCAGTGTTCTGTGAAGAACTAACCATGGTGCTTAACTAAAGACCAACCCTCACCGCTGCTGAGGTGGGGCTGACGCTGCTGGCTGACGCGCTCATAAGACCATCTTCTCAAAGACGTCAGATCACGCTCACAGCTTCGATGACTTAAAAAGAGGAGGGGAAGATACAAAGAGAGCTCTAACTCTGTGGGCTAGAGACCCAATCGGACGGGGCAGTTTGGGGTTCTCCTCTTCTTCCTCCTTGCTTGCTGAAATGGTTCACTTTTCCTTGATGTTTCAAATTTGGTCAAACCTCAGCACAAATACGCAGGAGTCTGGAATACACAACTGGTACCACGTCATTGTCCCAGATTTCTGTAATATCTCAACAGTCAACAGGTGGTGCTCAACCAACACAAAGAAGTGAATCCAAAACCCAAACCTAAGATACCCACAGAACTAGAGACAGTGAAAGAGCAACTAGGATTTTTTTATGGCGACTGACCACCCCTGGCCCACAGAAATTTCAAGACAAGATCTGAAAAAACAGCACAAACAGTTCTATATATCAAAGTACTACAGAGAAAAAAAGGACTCCATAGACACATTTTTAGAAAAATGTGGGGATAGATTTCTTTAAGTCTCCTCACTGATGGGCTTCTCAGAGCCTTTGGTGTGCTGACGTCACTGTCAATCTTCAAGAAGGGAAGGAGAGACAATTCTTATGCCGATATCCACAGACCAAACCTGGACTGGGACCCTTTCCATGGGGGGCACCCACAGTTTAGTTTCCCAGGGAACATACTAGGGAAGGGCTGCTCTATGCACGCCTAAAAGAGAACTCGCAGCTCCCTTGGCAGAGCTCTCTAGAGCAGTGGCCCCAGAAAGCATCTGTAGTCAGGCTCCTGCTCCCCCCAACCCTGCCCCAGCTTCACTCATCCTCCCCACGTGGCTGAAGGGGTACTTCTTGGTCTAACTCAAGATTATGCTACTTTCCTTCTTTTTTGGAGGGGAGGGGGCAGGAAGAGAGGGAGAGAAAGAGAATCTTAAGCAGGTGCCCGGCACGGAGCCCAACACCAGGGCTTGATCTCACAACCCTGAGATCATGAGCTGAGCCAAAATCTAGAGTCAGATACTCAACTGACTGAGCCACCCAGGTGCCCCACCACATTCCTTCTTTAAAGAGTAATCAGAAACACATTACAAAAAATTTTAAGACCACCGCTTTGCCTAAATAAACAAAGCCCTCTTCTGGCCTCACCTCCCAAAACTGCCCTCCTACATACCCCATGGGCTTCCCTGTCAGAACGATGACCCTGGATTCTCCCCAAACTACAGGAAGGCCACGGTCTAGGGCTGACTCATCCAAGCACAGTGCCTGGCACATGGGAGGCACTTTTAAATACTACTAAGTGACAGTGAACCTTCTCCATAATGAAAAATCTTCACACTGTCCCGCCATGGACATGCCCCTAGAAGACAGGCTCGCCACCTGAAACAGAAAACTCACAGTACAACAAAGGTCTCTCAAAACTGTTGGTGGAGGGGGCCTAGGGGGGCTCAGCTGATTGAGCAGCTGACTCTTGGTTTCAGCTCAGGTCATGATCTCAGGGTCGTGGATGGAGCCCTGCATTGGGGCCGGGCTCCACACTCAGGAGGGAGCCTGCTTGAGATTCTCTCTCTCCCCCTCTGCCCCTCCCCATCTCAAATACATAAATAAATCTTAAAAAAAAAAAAAGACTGTTGTTGGTTAGACTAGCAAACTGAATTCTTCAGCGGTCTGGCAAGAGACCGCGTTGGAATGGAAATTAAAGGGCAAGCTTTGCACAGACAGGAGCTGAAATTAAGAACAGGGGTAGTCAGGACCAAGAGGGGATTTTTGTATTCTGTCCATCCCAGGTAGATTTAGCTTCCAACCCATAGTCAGACCATTCTCTCCAAAAGAAAATAGGCAGAGGGCTCTAGGATCTGTCACTATAGGTCCCAAAAGAGTGGTGGGGCCCATTCATTTGTTCACTGAATCATACTTCCTTGTTATCGGGGGCAGTATTTCTTCCCCATCCCTGGAAATGCTTCCTGGACACCCACTAGCGAGTCATCCCTAGCCCTGTCTCCCCTTTATTCCCACCCAGCTAAGTAGCGTGAGTGTGTCAGCAGTGAGTGTAGACGGAGGAACTGGAGGGGGTGGCCAGGCCCTTCTCCACCTCTCCTCTTGGGAGCGAGCTGCCATTCCTCCTGCTCTGCTCCTACAGAGCCTGAGGTGGGGGGTGGGGCCTGTCCTAGTCCAGGACTGCCTGAGACGCCTGGAAAGGCCGTCTGCGGTTCACCTGTAAGCCAAACCCTCAGCCTGATCAACAAGAAAGATAATATTTTGACTACCATTTATTGGCTCTTTTTTTATTGTGGTTAAGTATATATAACATAAAATTTACCATTTGAACCATTTTAAAGCAAACCACTCAGTGGCTTTAAGCGATCTGCAATGCTATGTGCCCATCGCTGCTACCTAGGTTCAGCGCAGTTTTCATAATCCCAAAAGGAAGCCCTGTACCATGGAGTCACTCTGTACCCAGTGACTGCTGTACCCAAGCAGTCGTTCCCCATCCTCCGCCCCTGCCCTGGCAACCGCTAATCTACTCTGTCTCTCTGGTTGGTTTCTTCTGGACACTCCATATAAACAGAATGATAAAATATGTGGCCATTTGCGTGTGGCTTCTTTCACTAAGCATACTAGTTTCAAGGGTCAGCTACATTGTAACAAGGGCTAGTCCTTCGTTGCTTTCCATGGCCAAATCCTATCCCGCTGGAGGGACAGACCACATTTGTTTATTCTTGCACCCATGGATGGACCATGCTGCGGACCAACTCCTCTGTTTCAGTTCTCAAACCATTCAGCCCTCTGGGAGGGGAGAAAGGTCTGATCAGTAAGCTGGCCCTGGGGACACAATGATGGGCAAAAACAACTTTGTTGGGGGGAAAGTGGACAACTACCTGTCAATATTTTCAACACACATCCCTTGACTCACAACCCCACTGTTAGGAACTGATTCATGTGCACGTGTGCACAAGGACACACGTGGAAAGACATCAAACAGCAGCACTGACGTGGCAGCAAAAGGCTGGGAACTTGCACACTCATCAAAGGGAACTGGTTTGAAAACTGTGCTGTAGCCACACAGAGGGACACTATGGGGCAACTAAAACATTTTATGCGCGGAGACGCAGGCAAGAGCCGCCAGCTGTACGAAGCGAGAAGGAAACTGAGCAGCAAGATGGACAGCATGGCCGCCACGTGTATCTATGACAGGGAGCGATGCACCCAAGACACACAGGCTGGGGCGACGGGAGAAGAGACAGCCTGTCAGCCAATCTCAGAAAGATGCACGAGAAACAGGGAACAGGGAAACAGTGATTTCCCTTTAGAGAGCTAAACTGGAGAATTAAGGGGTTCAGCTGGAGACTTAGTTTTCACTGTTTACTGTTTTATACTGAAATACAAGAATATGTGTTTTTTTTTTTCAAAATAAATAAGGCAAAAAGACCAGGTACAGTTCCAAGACCTTATAACAGAGCTTCGGGTTAATTGGGGAAGGCAATTAATCACATGAACAGATATAAAATTTATGTGCAAGTCAATTTTGTGAACCAGACCCAAACAGGAGGATAATGCTTATTAAGTGGTTTCTCTAATGAGTGAGTGGATTAATAACGCTCAGACTGGTCTCTCTTCCAGGATTTTTTTCTTCAAAAGAGCGGTCTCTATTGGCTTTCCTGGGATCTGGGCCTGGTTCCACAGGCTGCTAGGAGCCAAAACTAACAGACTGCAGACGGACAAAGGTTCATTGAGGAGCCAAGACGTGGGGAGCAGACACGGCGAGAGGCACGGACGGAGGAGGGCAGTGTGTTTAACGGAACCGCCTGAGCTGTGGGCCTCCGCCCTGGGCCTCCTGCCCGAGCAGCCTCCTCCCAGAGGAAACTCGGGAGGTAGTCAGGCCCTGCTCCCACGCCTAAACACGGGTCTTCTCTCCCGCACCTGCAATTCATCCTCCTTGTGGGTCGCTTGGCGTCTATTTTACTTTTTTGTATTCAAAGAAAGTCCTGGTGGAGAAGCAGATTCTGAGGGCAATGACAGCAAGGCAGGAACAGGGCCTCCTGTTCTCTGGCCTCGTGCAGGTATGTCCTACTAACAAGGGAGTGAGTGTGTGCTGTGTGCATGTGCGTATGTGTACTGTGTGTGACGTATGTGCAGCGTGTATGTGGGGGGCTGTGTGTACAGGTGTGTGGTGTGCATGTGTGACTGTGTGTGAGAGCACACTTGTGTATACACGTGTGCTAGTGTGTCTAGGTGTGCATCTCCCCTCACGTGTGAACATGTTTGTGAGGGCCTGTTTGTTTTGTGTAAAAAGCAGATAGTAATCTTTTTTTTTTCTGAAAATTTTATTTATTTATTTGACAGAGAGCACAAGTAGGAGGAGCGGCAGGCAGAGAGCAAGAGGGAAGCAGGCTTCCCACTGAGCAGGGCGCCTGAGACGGGGCTCAGTCCCAGGACCCTGGGATCATGACCTGAGCTGAAGGCAGACGCTTAAATGACTGAGCCACCCAGGAGCCCAGGGAGTAATCATTTCTATTACCTTCAAAAATTAAAGCAACTTGAAGGAGTTGAAACCAGGCAAAATCAGAGTAGCTACAGTGGTGACCTCTCGTTCACCCTGTCTGTGAAGGCTGGTGACCTGTGTCCTTGCTGGGAGCACTCTCCCGTGTTCTGGCCTTCCACGAGGGGACAGACACTGCCATGCCTGTACCACTTCCAAGCCAACAGGGAAAGGAGAGTGGTTTCCATTTCTGGACAAGTGACATGAGCCGTCCAAGCCCCACCTTCTATATAAAATGGCGACGATGTCCGCCTCCCCAGGAGAATTACAGGTGAGGTATAAAAGGACAGAGGGAGTGCCAGCCAATGCCGGGGCATGCAGCCGAAAAGCAGTCAGTTCTGGGGCATGTTGCTGAGTTTTATTTTACTTTCTTTATTTATTTAGATTTTATTTATTTATCTGACAGAGTGAGAGAGATCACAAGTAGGCAGAGAGCTGAGCAGAGAGCCTGACTCAGGCCTCGACCCCAGGACCCTGACTGAGATCATGACCTGAGCCAAAGGCAGAGGCTTTAACCCACTGAGCCACTCAGGCGCCCTGTTGCTGAGTTTTAAAGCCTGGAGTTTCCGGTCAGATTCTAGCTAAAACTGGACTGTCGAGGCAGGAGCAGGGATGCTGGGCAGGGCACCATTTAAAGCCGGATCCATCTGTTTATTCGCCAGAGCGTTCAGACTCCTCTGGACTGGGCAGGGGACCAGACTTAAAATAAGAAAAAGTGGCATGACATTTCAGTTTGGGTCACTTGCTAATAAATTTTAATACTTAAAAAAAAATCTGTGCTTTAGCCGTGAGTCTCTCTTACTGTATTGAGCTGTCTGTGCCCTTTGTCTTTTAAAAAACTTTTTGTTTTGAAATAACTATAGACTCAAGGGAAGTTCCAAAAAGTAGCACGAGGAGTCCCTCGCCTTCTCCAGGGCAGCATCCTCCGCAGCTGTAAACACAGTCTTGCCACTGGGACACCGACTCTGGCATATGATCGTTAACTAGACCACGAATCTTCTTCAGTTTTCACCATCCATTGAAATGTTCGCTGTTTTTCTCTTGCTATTTTATGTTGGTAACGCCATAATATTAATTTGTGACGTTTCTGCAAATGTTTCCCTTAAGTTTTGGAGTTTTAATTCTTTACATAGCGTATCCTCGAATCAGTAGACTATACATGTGTGCAATCATATCTACTGGTCTTCCTTTATCATTTCTTTTATTGCTTCGCTGCCGCCTGTCTACCCCATGAGATTGTTTCCATTAATCTCTTTTTTAGCTTTTTAGTCTTATTGATTTTAAATTATACACCCACACTGAAAGAAAATTCAAATGACACAAAATAGCACAAACAAAAGCAAAGCCCTCTGCAATTCCACTACCTAGAAATAACCGTTACCTGAATTTTGGTGATACTATTGTGTGGTAAAGAAATGAAATAACCTTATCCAAAGAGTCTGTCCTTTGCCCTTGGCTCCTGGGAGGTGACCTCTATGCCCCTGGAATGTCCTGCTTATTCGAGTGTCTTTGCTTGCCTGGGGGCTTTGGTCTTAGCAGACTCTAACAAACTGATTCACTATAGGGGTTTTGGACCACACGGTATCAGTTCCAATCTCCAGAGGAATTGATAACTAACCAGATCTCCAGGAGGGGCTGGGGAGAAGAAGGTGGCCACACAGGCAGTATGTGATCAAGCCCCATAAAAACTGTGAAAACCAAAGACGCAGGTGAGCTTCCCTGTTTGGCAAAGCTCCATGTGCACTGTCACACACTGTGGTGGGAAGGAGGTAATGCCCCCAGAAGGCCTGCATTTGAATGCCTTTTCAACTCTGCCCTATGCACCCCTTCCCTTGGCTGATTCAATTAGAAGCTTTTCCCTGTAATAAACCCATGATGAAGAATATGCGTTTTCAGTCAGTTCCCTGAATCCTCCTGGAGAATTGTTCAACTTGAAGATGGTTTCGGGAATTCCTCTAATTTATAAACTGGTATTAGAAGTGAGGATGGTCTTGTGGACTATTTTCCCTAACTTTGTAGTTGGCCCTTAAGTCCTTATACTATATAAATATTCATATATATATATACATATGTATGAATAGACAAAATATTTAAATATGTTGGATCATAGTTTTGTTCTATAACCCATTTTCATTTATATGTTATAGGTATCTTATTTTGCCAATAAATACAGTTTTATATTTTAATAAAATTTATTTTAGTAAGAATAGTTTATTATTTTTATTGGCTGTATATATTTATCACTATCTACTTAACTGTTTCTCCATAAACAGACATTCACTTATACTAATGGACCCATGTTGTTTCTATTTTTCGCTATTATAAACAATGCTGTGATGAACATCCTGCTACTTAAATTTTTGGGCAATTACATGACTGCTTCTGTGAGATAAATACCTAGAAACTCAAAAGCTGAATCGGGGGGTATGTGTATATTTATAATTTTGTTACAAAGAATCAAAGCTAATACTAATTTACACTTCCAACTGCAGTGATTAGTGCCTATTTCCCCAAACCAGTACTTACATTAGTTATTATTAATGTTTGTGAAGTCGACAAGCAAAAAATCCGTTGATTTTTTGGTTCCCACTTATATCTTTTTATGTTTATTAGCCTTGGAATTTGTATGTTAACTATCCACCTATCTTCTCCTTGTTTTGTGTTGTGTGAGAGCTCTTAATGTGGTGGGAATGTTTGCAACACATAGGACAGAGTTCCTGGGCCTATCTTTCACAGTCTAGCCTTGACCATTTACAGTGTGCTTTGTTTTGGTTTTTGCTCTACTCTACTTTTGTATGTATCATGGGCTTTTGTTGTTATTTTTAGTAGAAACTTTTCATTAATGTAGTCAAAAATTTTAAAGTCTTTTCTTTAATGTTTCTATTTTTTGGGCCATACTTAAAAAAGGATTTTTCTATGCCAAAACTGTGAAAACTGTACCTTCTTCCAGTGCTCTCACAGCTCCACATTTTACAGGCAAGTCTTGGGTCCACTGGAATTTATTTTGCTGTAATGTGTGTTAATGGTATCCTGCTTTAGTCAATGGTTCCTACTTATTTACTAAATAATCCACCTTCCCCCTGCTGGGATTAAAATACCATCTTTATCATAAACTACGTTCTCATATATGTATTTGGGACTATTTCTGAACATCCTATTTCTTTTGGTGTTTTGTGCATATGTTTTTAATGGTTTCACTTTTTACATTTAACTCTGATTCATCTAGGGGAAAAAATCAATTTACTTCTTTGCACAGCTCACTGCGATTAGCTGATTGTCTCACCTTGCTCAACTAATTTATGAAATTTCCATTAACATATATTAAATTATATACTAGGGTCTGTTCTGGGGCCTCGTGTCTCTGATTCACGTCTAATCCTATGCTAATATAACACTGATTTAATAATTATAAATTTGTACTATACTTTATTACCTAGTTTAGGTTGGTACCGATCATTTTTTTTTAAATGTTAGAATCCTTGCCTATTTACTCTTCCATGTCCCAACTTTACAATCACATTGTTAAATCTCAAAAAAACAACTATTTTGGTATTTTGATTAGAGTGGCACTTAATAAATAAATTAATGTAGGCAGGGCTGACCTTTCCATTTGGGTCATCGCCATCAAAGATCAGTGTACGTTTCGCCACTTATTCAAGCCACTTACCCTACTTAAAATATCAGAGGAATCTGAAGCTGTCTAGTATTCTATAACTTAATTCATCTATGCCCTTCACATTTCTAATCATATACTTCTTTAAAAAAGAAAAAGATTTTACTTATTTTTTGAGAGAGAGATAGAGCACAAGCAGGGGGGAAGGGCAGAGGGAAAGAGAGAAGCAGGCTCACCACTGAGCAGGGAGCCCTGGGATCGTGACCTGAGCCAAAGGCAAAAGTTTAACCGACTGAGCCACCCAGGTGCCCCAATCATATACTTCTATTAATGTTTTAAAATAATGTAAAAAGAAAATTTAGAAAGCGAAACCAGCAGAATTAGTTACACATCCAAACACAAACACTGTCGACATTTTACTGCATTCCACTTAGCACACCCCCGCCCCCCAGTAGCTAGCTAGTATGGTAACCGCCACCCTCACCCTGATCAAAGTGGCCAAGCCACAGACACTCTGACACAAATCAGAAACTTCTATCGTACCAGTACTAGGAATAACTACCCTCAAAGAATTCAGCCATTCCTTAGCACGTTTTTTTAAATTAATTAATTAATTTGACAGAAAGAGAGAGAGAGCACAGGCAAGGGGAGAAGCAGAGGGAGAGGAAGAAGCAGACTCCCCACTGAACAGGGAGCCCGATGAGGGGCTCGATCCCAGGACCCTGAGATCATGACCTGAGCCGAAGGCAGAGGCTTCCCCAACTGAGCCACCCAGGCACCCCCCTTCACTAGCACTTTTATCCACCTACACAATAAGGTAATTAGTAGGTTCAAATATCCATCAAGGTTAAGATTTTTATGTAAAAGATGAAAACTCCACCCCATTACAGACATCTGGCTTACAGAGGAAGTAAATTAACAAAGGTCTCCAGCCAGAGGGCACACCTGGAGTCAGGACTCTAGAAACTGACCACCAGAGAGGTACTAGAAATAGGTCAGCAGATGTTTCTGAGTTCCTATGAAGACTGGCAAGAAACAAATCTGTTATTATTACCATCATCAGTTGTTTTCAAGGCACTGCCAGCTACCTAACCCATTTAAAAGGCAGAGAAATCTGAAGCTGTCTGGTGTATTTCAAAGGATAAGGTAACACTCTCCAGGTAGCCAAGACCTATAAATAGGCTTTAAAAACACTGGCTCCTTTTCTAAAAGTCAGCTTTGACAATTAAAGAAAACCCATGACATCTGTTCTCCACTGAATCTGAAACCCCAAACCTTGACTTTGACAGTAACAAGGGTTGCAGTGACAGTAGGGTAAGTAGGTATGGGTACATCTATCAAATCCTAACTTTTCTGGGGGCAGGAGCTAGAGCAAGTAGGTTAATTCTATGTAGCACCTATTATTACACCCTGTGTAAAATGGTTAACAAAAGAAATGAGTTGGGACACCTGGGTGGCTCAGTTGGTTAAGCGGCTGCCTTCAGCTCGGGTCATGATCCCAGGTCCTGGGATCGAGCCCCACATTGGGGTCCCTGCTCAGGGGAGAGCCTACTTCTCCCTCTCCTTCTGCCTACCGCCCTGCCTGCTTGTGCTCTCTCCCTCTCTGTCAAATAAAGTCTTTAAAAAAATAAAAAGATAAAAAGAAATGAGCTGATGAAAGAATGAGAATGTTTTCAGGTTGCATGTGGGCTATATAGCCTGAATAGTGTAGCCAGATTAATTTGGCTCAGACACCACTTTTTATTTTTGTAAGGATTTTATTTATTTATTTGACACAGAGAGAGAGATTACAAGTAGGCAGAGAGGCAGGCAGAGAGAGAGGAGGAAGCAGGCTCCCTGCTGAGCAGGCAGTCCGACTCCGGGCTCGATCCCAGGACCCTGAGATCATGACCTGAGCCGAAGGCAGAGGCATTAACCCACTAAGCCACCCAGGTGCCCCGAAACACTACTTTCTTCATGACATTGTCCCGATTCACTTATTTCACAGTGTTCTAGCTGCTAATTATACAGCAGCAAACAAAACAACATTCCTAGCCCAACAGAGCTTATATTTTTGGAGAAGGACAGACAACCAAGTATGTGCTATGTCAGGAGCACTCAGTGGTATGGAGCAAAAGCAAGGTGGAGAGGGAGCTGGGAGGTGCTATTTCTATAGGGTGAGGTGTGAAAGTGGAAAGTGGACAGTGTGGACAATGATGGATCCTGGCTTCTGCCTCAACAAGCCAACAAAACTGCTCTCGCCAAGGACGCCGACAGCCTCTACACTATCAAATCCGTTGCTATCAGACCTCACCTGACAGAGCTTCCTCAACATCTCCCCTACCCACCCCCACGCGCCCCTTCTGTGTAGCCTACTCCTATGCCAGGCTGTTCTCCCCTTTGCCAACTTTTCTTCCCTCTTCCCTCAGTCCAGGGGCTTGACCTGAACCCTCCACGCCCCACACTCTCCATCGCCTCCCTCCTACCTGCATGCCAGGATGGCCTCAGCAACTGTCTGTTCACATCTCTCCCCTGCTGAAACTCCTGCAGGGGTTCTCACAGCTTAAAAGGTAGAAGAGTGTCCCTAAATACTCAGGAAGGTAGAGCCCCCGAGCTGCACTTCACTCACTTGCCTAACTCTACCATCTATCTTGCAGATCTTAGCCTCCCCCAGGAGCCCTCCGGGACCACTCTCAGTGTAAATTATTAGCTAAGCTCTGTCCCAACACCCGTACCCACCACAATCTGCCATTACCTACTGGTGTATATATCGACTGTCTGTCTCTACAACCAGACTGCACTTGCCATGAGGGAGTAACCGTGTCTATTCCATTCACCGATACATGACTCGTCCCAGCACAGCGCCACCAGGCAACAGGCCCTTGAGTAAGTGCTGAGTGACCTCCAGAGTGAAACACCAGTGTGTTCCTCCTGCCCAGAGCCCCACTGCAAACAGCCGTTGGCCTTGCCCCACTGGTCCTGCGCTCCGCACTCCTCTGGGCTCCATCCCACACCCAACTGCAAGGAGTCCTCTGTTTCAGTCTCCACTCTGTTCTCTTCGGTGGGACTCCAGCTACTCCCGCAGATGCATTATTGTCCATTTGTTCTTGGTCTGTGGGTCCCCCCATTCCACCTCCCTTCTCCCCCGCCCCTTTACAGCTGTATAAATGAACAACTACAGCCCTTTCTAGGTCTGTTTCATTTTAGAGACCACACCTAGATGAAAAGGAACAGCATGTTACAAACTGAACAAAACTAAACCAGGAGTGGGGACCCAGCACTGCTGTCCGTTCCGACGCTGAACAGCAGTGTGATTTTCAGTGGGATACCATCTCTGTCCAGTTCAGTCCTCCTGGCCTCGGTTTCCCTTTTTGTGGTGAGAGAGAACTGAATCCGCTTATCCCAACCTCCTGTCAGTTCTGAGTCTAGAACTGTGCCCCTCCTCGGAAAGGGAGATGCTGCCCTGAAGGAGGAGAGAAGAGAGGTGCCCGGAGTGGGGGTGTATTGGGGAAACACCAGCTACTGTTCAGCAGAAGAAAGAACAGAAGGACCTGTAACACCCCCGCCACAGCGACACACCTCTCCCGTAACTCCGAGAAGGAGGATTTTAAAAAGCACAAACAGCGGGGGTGGGGGAGTGGGTGATACAGGGGACGGGGATTAAAGAGTGTGCTTGTTGGGATGAGGACTGGGTGTTGTATGAAGTGGTGCATCATGTCCCGTACGCTGAGACTAGTGTCACACCGTATGTTAAGTGGAATTCAAGCAAAACCTTAAACAAACAAACAAAAACATCCCAAAACAAAACAAGACAAAATAAAAAGCACAGACAAACAACACAAAAACAACAGGTGTTGGCGAGGGTGTAGAGTAAAAGGAACCCCGGAGCACCGCTGGCGGGAATGCAAACTGGCGCAGCCGCAGTTCAGACAGTGTGGACATCCTTCAAAAAGTTAAAAACAGAACCACCCTACAATCCAGCCGCCCCAATGAGTATTTACCCAAAGATAATACAAGAACTCTAATTCAAAAAGATACATTACAGCAGCATTATTTACAATAGCCAAGATACAGAAGCAGCCCAAGTGTCTACTGACAGATGAACGCAGACAGACGCAGAATATACATACAGTGGGCTATTATTTAGCCATAAGAAAGAATGAAATCTTGCCATTTGCAACGACATGGATGGAGCTAGAGAGAAGAATGCTAAGTGAAGTAAGTTGGTCAGAAAGACAAATATGTATGATTTCACTCATATGTGGAATTTAGAAACAAAACAAACAAGCAAAGGGAAATGAGAGAGAGAAAAAAAAACCAAGAAACAGACTCTTAACCATAGAGAACATACTGATGGTCATGAGAGGGGAGGGCGTGGGCAGACGGGGGAACTAGGTGACAGGGATGAAGAAATGCACTTGGCCCAATGAGCACCCGGTGCTGCATGGAGGTGCTGAATCACTGTATCATAAACCTGAAAGTAACACAACACTGTTAACTATACCGGAATTAACAAAGAAACCTAATTTAAAAAAATAAATAAAAATAAAACCACAAACAAAAGAACTTTGAATGGCCCTCCTCACATAACAGAAATTTCCAAAATGAAATGTTTTACCTTTGCCTGCTAAAGACAATCTCCCTTCCATCTGCTACTGAGAATCAGCTGTCACCCTAAATCTCTCTCTCTCTTAATTCCCCTCCCATGCATGCATTTTAATCAACTTGTCAGACACCCAAGTAAGAAGTTTGGGGTGGGCAGGAGAGCTGGGGCTCACTCACTGAAATGAAGGCAAGCGAGATAATCTCAGGCTGGTGTCTATTTCAGAAACACTGTAAATCTCTGCGCCCCAAATGCACCACACAGCCCTTCTGCTGACCGTCTCCTGAGACGCGAGTAAATATTTCTTCTTTACTAGAACTCAAAATACCTACATTTTTGTCTTCACGATACACTCTTTTTCACTCTGGTCTTTCTATCAAAAGCAACAATTTGCTATTCATGAAATCAAACTTGAAAACAGCGGTAGAAGATGAGGTTTTGGTTCATTAGCAAATCCCAGTTTTATCCTCAGACCTTTATACAGTACGGACCCTGCTGCACGGGCATTTCCCATCTTAACTGCCATTGCAAATGCTTAAAAAGAAAAGTGTGTCTTTATAGCTCCACGGGAGGAGAAACTCACCTTAGTTACTACAGTGCTATAAAAATCAAGGTCAGGGTAATTTATCTCTCTTTCATTTACCCCTGCTTCAAGGCCTCCTGGGAAAACACACACAAATAAAATGAACATATCTAAGGCACAAATTATTTCACAAACTACACAGCAGGAAAAAAGTCAAAAGAAAAAATGATGGACATGTATTTTCTCAAAACCGAAGTGAAATGCTGATTTTTTTTTTCCTCTCCATATTCACAAACGAAGCCAACAAATGAGCCGGGCAGGAGGAGCTTGTCGTATGAAAGACTGAACCAAATGGCAAGGGTATCCTGTTTTCTCATCCTGCAGGCCTCTGGGGACTGGTGTGCATTTGGGAGAAGGAGGAAAAGAGTAGGGAGAGAAGTTCCTACGAACAAAACTTGAAGCCGACCATTTCACCCGCTTTTTAACTGTAAGATTTCAGAATCTTCATATTATTGTAGGAGCCCAATCCATTTCCCTGGTATAAGGAAGAGGAATGACATCTGATTCTTCTTAAGTCAAAATCCCAGATTTTACTAAGGAGATCTGATCCTGTCCACTGTGCCTCGCTGATAAATTGGTGTCACAAAAATCCACCTACCAAGAGCCTCTCAGGCCAGGCCACCCTCTTGAAGTGGAGACGCAGTGTGGCTGCCACTGTGGGCCGACTCTCTGGAACAGGAGCAACCCTTCTTTCATTATCACCTGTTACCTGCCACTGGCCGCAGGAGTGGAGAGAGACTGTGTTGTCCCCACCTTCCTGCCCACTGTGCAGCCTTGGGTAAACATCTGGCCTTTCTGAACTTCACTTTTTTTGGGGGTGGGGGCAGGGAACCAAACTACTTTCCAGAACTGTGGTAAGAATTAAATGAAGTAAGGTATTTAGATGGACTAAGAGCATCTGGAACACAAGAGGTTGCCAATACAATGGATTTATGACTTCAGCTGACGTTCCCCATGACATTCAGAGCTGCTCTGACTCTGTGCTGTGATAAAGCAGTTAAAGGCTTCTTGGCCGCAGCAGCCAAGCCTCCCAGCAGATGCACTCAGGGGACAAAGAGAGAGCATGACTGTTAGTGTGGGTGATGAGCAAAGGTCTTGAGAGCAGGAGGGGGCTGCTATTTAGAGATTAGATACGCGGCTCTTCAATGAAACTCAATCGAATCCCACCAGTGCCCACACACACACGGCTGTCTTTCTTTTTTATTAGCACTGGTTCACTCTCTGCCACAAAGGAGTGTCTACATAGTAGCAAGGTCTAATAGCCCTTCAACAAGAACTGCAGTTGGAGGCCTCCACAGCCTCCCATTACTAGTACGCACCCCCCCAGCAGCTCCCTCAGCAAGAAAGTACCCTCTGGGGGCTGATGACTCCCTTCAACATCCGCTCTGGGGCACACTTCACAGCAGTGTTCCTTACCAGGCACCACTCAGGCTAGAGAGTGGAATGATGTTCTGAGCACTGCGGGAGAAAGTGGGCAGCCTGTGGGTCTGTCTATTTGGTGGTGTAGCTGAATGCTAAGCCTGTTTCAGCTCCAAGTCCTCAATTCTATCGGCCTACAAGAATAAAGAATAAGAAAGGCACTGAGTGAGAAACAACTACCCTGGAATGCACAGAGGCCAGCTTTAAGGCTGTTGGCACAATTAGAGAGGGGGTGGCCAAGGAGTTTTAATTCCTCAATTATTTATAAGGTACAGATAAATGTGTCTTTTGATCAAAAAGAGCCTGCAATTCCATCTTGCTTTCATGCGCAGGAAGCAGACACATCCAGGCCGTGTGGCAGAGGTCATCCGCAGGCCATGAAAAGAAACGTTCCAGCAACATGTACCAAGAACCTGTGATGTGACAGGCTCTGCACTGAGAACTGCGTGGCAGTGACATCAGGACATCACAAGCTAATGGAAAAGACAGCTTCGAGGGAGCACGTGTGCAATGTATGGAAACACACAAAAGATGTCGTTGGCGGGTCCAGGACATCTTCCTCAGGTAGGGTGCCCGAGCTGAGGTCCCCCAGGATGGGGAGGAATGAACCAGGGAAAGCGGCTATACAGAAAAGGGCTGCAAGCAGAAGGGATAAAGAGCTCTTTCTCAAAATATTAGCAGTTTGGTTTTCGGTTCCCTCTCTCTTCCATCCTTAGCTTTGATGAACAAAGAACAAGTGAAGGTAAGAACATATTGTCTGGAGCCTTCAGGATCCGAGTCTCTCCCTTGCCAGTGGGATGGGGTTGGGCATAGCAGTGACGTCCTTGGATAAAAAAGGGAGAGCTATGGAGAAGTCAGTTGGTCTGTATCTCCATTGAGGACCAGTGCAATTTCCTGAATCTGTCATGCAAAAAAGATGACAGAATGGGAGGAAGAGCTAGCTTGTCACACCCATTCCTGAAGTAAAGCAGAAGGAGAAAAGGGGGAGAAAAAGAGAGAGGAAGGAGAGCAGGGCTGAGGAAAGGGAAGTTTGGGAAAGATATGTCTTCTACTATTGGTGATTTGACTTTGAAAAAGTGAAAAATCTCTCCTAAATCAAAAAATCAATAAGCAAGTTAGAAGGTAAGTGCCAAATGGAGGGAGAGATCGTGAAAGAACATTACTAAGTAGTTCTAAAAAATTGGTTAAGCTCCCCAACTACTTACTAATTGCAAAGAGAAAAACATATCTTTATAATGCAAAGACCTGGCAGTTATCCTAACCAAATGATCAAATTTAGCATCATTAATGTGGGACAACCTGACATTATGTACCTTTGATGTGACTATCTATGAAGCACATCCACCAAAAATCCTGAACCTAAATGTAATCGAGTCTTTTGGGCCCAACATGGTTTACAGGAAAGGAGACAGAGGAAAATGTTAATTAACCACCACACCAAGAAAACAAATACAGAACGTGGGACGTTCTTCAATACAACTGGACCCGTTGCTTCAAAAAGTCAATGCCAAGGGGAAAAGGTGGAAGGATTATTCTCTTTGGCATAAAAATGACATAATGATCATGAAAGGGAGTATCTTTATTTGTAGGAATACAAGGTCACGATGTCTCCAACTTTTTCTCTGAACCATATGAAAGTAAGAGAGACAGGTATGTAAAACAAGTATGGCCAAAGTTAACAAACGTCTACTGCAGGTGGTGGCTATGAAGGGACGGCTGCACCATCTTTCAAATTTTCTCTGTTAAGATTTTTTATAATAAAAATGTTGAAAAAAAAAAAACCTGGAAAAAGAAAGACCTGGGGCACCTGGGTGCCTCAGTCGGTTAAGCATCTGCTTTCGGCTCAGGTCATGATCCCGGACTCCCTGGACTGAGCCCCACACTGGGCTCCCTGCTAAGAGGGGAGTCTGCTTCTCCCTCTGCCCACCCCCCCCCAGCTCATGTTCTCTCTCTCTCAAATAAATAAAATCTTTAAAAGAAAAAAAAAAAGCAAAACAGAAGAACTAAAAGGAAATTCACAAATATAAAATAAATGGTCAAATTCAGGGAACAATACATCCACTAGCGATCAAAGAAATGAAAATTAAAACACCTGAGATACTGTTTTTTGCCTATCGGATTAACGAAGGTTTTTTTTTAAGATTTTATTTATTTATTTGACGGGGAGAGAGGGAGATCACAAGTAGGCAGAGAGGCAAGCAGAGAGAGAGGAGGGAGCAGGCTCCCTGCTCAGCAGGGAGCCCAATGTGGGGCTTGATCCCAGGACCCTGAGATCATGACCTGAGCCGAAGGCAGAGGCTTTAACCCACTGAGCCACCCAGGTGCCCATTAACGAAGATTTTTAAAAGCACAGTAATAGTGATACATGATTTTTTTTAAACGTACAGCCATTTTGGAAAACAGTTTGGCAGATTCTTACGACATGAAACATCTTCTTACCTATGACCCAGCGTTTAACACAAGAGAAATGAAAACATGTCCACATCAAGACTTGTACATGAACAGTCATAGCAGCTTCATTCATAATGAGGCTGAAAACAATAACGAAGACAAGCCAAATGTCCATCAGCAGGGGAGTGGATGAAGCAAACTGTGGTATATCCAAGCAATAGCATATTAACAACTGATACATGTAGCAACACAGGTGAATCTTAAAAACATGCTGAGCAAAAGAAATTAAGCAAAAGAGTACATGTTGTATGATTCCATTTATACAGAATACAAGGAAAGACCAATCTGATCTACAGTGAGAAAGCAGATGGGGGACGGGAAGAATGCCTGGAAAGAGTACAAAGGAACCTTCTGGGGCGCGGGAAATGTTCTACATCGTGACTATAGCGGTTACACATGTGTATACATTTGTCAAAACTATTGAAATGTCCATTTAAAAGGGTGAATTTTATTGTTTCCATATTAAGCCCCAACAGAGCTGAATTAAATTTTCAAAGTATAGAAATGACACCCAGAGTTGGGGAGAATGTGGGAGAATGGGGTCTCTTATATACTGACTGGAGCAAAAAAAAATTTTTTCTTCCTAACGGCTTTATTAGAATGTAATTCACATACCACACAATTCATGCATTTGAAGTGTACAATTCAATGGTTTTTAGTCTAATCAGTTGTGCAACTATCACCACAGTCAATTTTACAACATTCCCATTCCCATTCCCTCAAAAAAACATGCCATACCCCTCAGTAATCACCTCCCACTCCTGAGTAACTACTAATCTACTTTCTATCTCTACATGTGCGTCCACTCCGGACACTTCATATAAGTGGAATCATGGAATATGTGGTTTTGTGACTGGTTTCAACTTAGCATAATGTTCTCAAGGTTCATCCATGTGACAGTAAATATTTAGTTCCTTTTTATGGCTGAAAAATATTCCATTATATGGATGCAACACATTTTGTTCATTTATTTATTCGTTCATGGGCATTTGGGTTGTTTCTACCTTTGGGCTATTCTGAATAATGCTGCTATGAACATTTGTGCACAGGTTTTGTCGACACATATGCTTTCATTTCTCTTGTGTAGACGCCCAGGAATGCCAACTCCTGGGGCAAGTGGTACGTCTACGTTTAACTTTTTTTTTTTTTTAAAGATTTTTTATTTATTTATTTGACACAGAGAGAGAGATTACAAGTCGGCAGAGAGGTAGGCAGAGAGACAGGGAGAGGAGGAAGCAGGCTCCCTGCTGAGCAGAGAGCCCGATGCGGGCCTCGATCCCAGGACGCTGAGATCATGACCTGAGCCGAAAGCAGAGGCTTTAACCCACTGAGCCACCCAGGTGCCCTACGTTTAACTTTTTGAGGAACTGCTAGAGCAGTTTCCACATTGGCGGCACCATTCTACATTCCCGCCAGTAGTGCAGAGGCTTCTAGTCTCTCCACATCCTCGCCAGCACTTGTCACATCCTAGTGGGTGTAAAGCAGCATATCTGTGGTTTCAATTTTCATTTCCCTGATAATTAATGGTGTTGAATATTTTTTCATGTGTTTATTGGTCATCCACATATCTTCTTTTTTTTTTTTTAAGATTTTATTTATTTGACAGAGAGATAGAGAGCACAAGAAGGCAGAGCAGCAGGCAGAGGGAGAGGGAGAAGCCGGCGCTCTGCTGAGCAGGGAGCCCAATGTTGGGCTTGATCCCAGGACCTTGGGATCATGACCTGAGCCAAAGGCAGACGCTTAACCGAATGAGCCACCCAGGCACCCCTCATCCATGTATCTTTGAAGAAATATCTATTCAAGTCCTTTGCCCACCATTTAATCAGGTTGTCTTTTTATTTCTGAGTTGTAGTTTTTTATGTATTCTATATAACATATCCATTATTAAATACATGATTTGCAAATATTTTCTCCCATTCCTGGAGTTGTCTTCTGTAAGTGGTACAACTTTTAAAATCAAGTCTGGCAACATATATCAAAAATTACAGTGTGAATACCCTCCTATCTTATAATTTTACTTCTAATAATTTATCCTGAAAAATTAAAGAAGTGGGAATGAGAAGAGCTAATAATAAGAATATTCATTACAGTACTATTTAAACTGGATCTCAATCCTTTCCTCATACATAGATAGAAATTAACTCCATATGGAGCACTGTCCTACATATAAGAACCAAAACTATAAAACTTTATGAAGAAAATATAGGAAAACTTTAGAGACCTTGGGTCTGGGATTTCTTTCTTTTTTTTTTTTTTTAAGATTTTATTTATTTATTTGACAGAGAGAGATTACAAGTAGGCAGAGAGAGAGGAGGAAGCAGGCTCCCTGCTGAGCAGACAGCCTGATGCGGGCTTCGATCCCAGGACCCTGAGGTCATGACCTGAGCCGAAGGCAGCGGCTTTAACCCACTGAGCCACCCAGGCGTTGGGTCTGGGATTTCTTAAATAGGAAACAAAAAGCACGAACTACAGAAAAGAAAAAAAAAGAGATACACTGGACTTCATCAAAATTTAAAACTTGCTCTCCAAAAGATGACTGAAAATGATAGTGAAGGTCTATTTTTATCGACACAGGTACAGAAAAAGATAAAAAGGACGTAGTGACAAAATAACAGGGCATATAACTCCACAAAAAGTGTTTCAGAGGAGGATTCTGCTCTTTTCTTCCCATCTTTCTGAAATGTCTGAATTCTCCATTTGACAGTGACTACCCATTACTGTATAATGACAGTTGGAGAGGAGCCTTCACAAAACTCTTTCCATTTTGAAAAAGGGAAAAAAGTGAATTTCCATCTCATAATTAAGAGAAAATAATATTCATAGTTTACAATGTTGATCTGGAGTTTTGCGGGTTTTTTTTTTTGCCACATTTCAAAAATAAGAATACACTAATTTTCTTAAGACTGTATCATCTTTGCCCTTTTTTGAAGATAATTTCTATCATACACACAAGTTAATATATCAACAAATTTCAGTGATGTAAATGGATAATAATGGCTTAAGATTATTCTGTAAAAGAAGTTTATATGTATAGCATTATCTCAACTCTCTGCAACTTAGTTATACAGAAGTAAAAATAATTCAAGATAGATAATAAAAGTCTGTACACTTGACTCAGAAAAGAGTCTCTAAACCCTCACTAAGTGAATTACTCTAATTTTACACTCAATTTAACAAGCTATGCAAACCAACAGAAAACAGAAGGCACTAGACCAACAGGGAGGGTAAGTGGCAAATTCACGGCACAACAAGTGGCAGCCAAGAGCCTGGAGGAGACAATCATTAGAGATAAGAAAACACACACACGAGAAAGCCTGTGGGGGCTGAGTAGAGAAGCAAATATACATACATAGCTTGACGGTGCGAAAGTACCAAGAAGGGACTATAATGATACAATAAATAATATTCAGAAATAGGTGCCTACATAATCAAGCTATGCTCCATACGTTCAAGAAAGCAGTGAAGATTACTATGTATTTGAGAGAGATTTCCACTTCTCATTAAAAATGGCTAATTTTATTAAAGAGATGATTAACAAAATAAGCCATGGAGATCTGGAAGACTAGCGTATATCAAAGGAAGCTCTCTATTCATTAAGAGAGGCAAATAACTAAGGTATTTTTGTCAACATATTTTAACAGCCACCCAATTTTAATGCCACTCAAAGGACTGAACTACAGAAATAATTAAGATCCACTGACAGATTCTTCTATGCTACTCAGATCTCACCATGTAGGAGGTTCCCAAGACCGCTCTGAGTAAGAACTAACCCTGTGGACAAGATCACTTTATTTTTTTTGTGGGCAGCAAAGCAAGGCTTACTGAGCGACAGACAGCAAAATGATAGTACAAAGCTCCAGAGGAGCAGGGGACCCAAGAGGGTTGCCGCACGATCACGTTCAAGTACTACCCTCCCATCTGGCTCTGTCCACCACATGTAATCTCCTGCCTTTGCACCTCTGCAAAAAAGCACTTTAACTTGGCTGTCTGGGGCCAGGTCTTTAAAAAATGTTTGTCTCATACCCTGCATTTTCCTAAGCTCTCCAAATGTCACTCTGCAACCACACCGCATTTGGATAGCTACCAGTTCACATGCAGAGAAACTAAGTTCCTGACTCGGTAAGGAAATGGAGTCTGATCTTCTCACTGCTTATGTGAGCTACCTCCACCCCCACGTGAGTTCCTGCTGTCCGCACCCGTGAGGCTGCCATTTCCACAAAGACAGCTGGATGTGACTAATCTGACCACACAGATACGAAACTAAATGAGGGGTGGAAGCCAGTGCCACTTAAGTCAGCAGCAGAAAGAACCCAAACACTGAGTTCCTGCTCCCAGGCTGGAGGGGCTGTGTTTGGGACTCCAGCCAGAGGAATTATTCACTCTTCAGATTAACTCTGTAGCTTGAAGCATCATACGCATGATAGGGGCAGATGCCAGGCCAAAAGGTCGTCATGAAGGTCAGCTGGGCTGCAGCGACAGCAGGTGGGGAACCTGGCCAGAAGGTGGTCTCCTGTATGAGGCAGGAGAGTGCCAAGTGAGGCTGAGGCCACATGGCAACCCTATTCCTGGAGGTTCCATGCCAGGAGGCCATGATGTCTGTGACCCAGCTGGGGTCCAGGAGTGGCCTGGGATGGCCACTGACCAGGAAGCAGCTGACTATTCTGGAACAGTTAACCAATCGCCTAAGATGCTACTGAGCCAAGAGGGCAACGGAAAGCAGGATCTCCCCTCCGGACTGGCCAGTCCTCCTCCCGCCTCCCCCTGGGGAACATGGCTGAGGTGGAAGAAAAGCAGCCAGTTTCAGAGCACTGAACTGATTCAAACTGAACCGACTGGTGCTTTATTCAAAACAATGACGGCTTTGTCAGGAGACTGCAACAGGCCAACAAGGGCCAGTTGAAAAACCTGCCCTCCCCTCCTAATTTCTGCCCCCTAGTCCCCATGACTTTAAGACATCACACAAAAAAGAGGAGGAAAAAGTACACGTTTAAACCAACATCGGCCAACCCATGTGACGCAAGAGAGGCAGGCCAGCTGCCATTCAGAGATGACACATCACTGGAGCTGGCTGTTTTGCTGCCATGGATCTCCTACCCAGGAGCTGGAACTCCCGGGACATATTTGAGTCTCACTTACTGATATATTTCCAGTGATCCCAGCCAACAGAGAACAAAGGCCTGAAACGTCAAGTTTTTCTATAGTGCTGCTGGGTCAATGTTCCAGTCAGTTTGGGAGGGCAGCACACCCAAGACCTCAATCAGAGCTACCAAGCTGGGGTGGCGGCTCCTAGCTTTACAAGAGCCTGAAAGCTGCTACCCCAGGACCCTCTAGGGCAGGAAACAGAAAGAAATTCTCTCTGCAGGAAAGTACCTGGAGAGAGCTGGGGTGGGGGAACCAGCAGATCACAGCATTTCTTATACCACACCCAGCCCTGCTCACTTCATCCGTATTTTACCAATCAGCAGCAGTCACCTCGAGCACCGTACAAATACACCCCTAACTCCACGGAGCCAGCAACAAGCCCAAAACCAGAGATAAGCAGACAAAGTTATGGGGAAAAAAGCAGCTGGCTACCTACTGGCCAAGCCAGCTCAACTATAATCAAGTGGCCTTTAGTAGGTTGCTTGGAGAAGCAACCAGGCAGGCCATGTTGTGCCTCCTGCCTCGTGTGAGTTTCCCCAGCACCACCTGCCTGCTGGCTCTCAGGTACTGCACAGGGACAATGCCAAGGACAAGCCAGAGGCTGACAACTGGGTTCTTTGCTTTTGTCAGAAGACTTTTATTCCAAGGGAAATTCTGACATGGTCTCTCATGGGGGGGAAGGGAAATCATGAATTCCAAAGCTAAAGAGAAACAGAAATAGAGACTTGTCTAATGAATAGAAGACCAGCCTGAGAAAGAGGTAGGAGAGGAGGCTGGGGGGCCCGGCTCTGGAGCCCTGAGCCGGAATGTGGCGGATGGATGTAGAAGCCACAGGGGGCAGCCTAGCCTCTCCACTGAACCAAGGAGTCCTATGACCAATGCCATTTTTCAAACATAACCAAGGTCCTCATGTCACCAACCAGCCCCTCCACCACACATTTTGTCAGCAGTGCTAGATGGAACCACAGAAACCCCACAACTGATCAAATTGACGAGGAAGGCCGCCAAAGCCAGAGGTCAGCATCTGTGGACTTGATGTGACAGAGATTAATTAAATTGTTTTCCAGCAAATTGAATTAGCTCTTCCTTCCACAAACCAAGTTATACCAGCATTTTGTTTTAGAATTCAAAGGAAATGCATCCACACAGCTCCCCATCCCATTTGGAATTACAGAGCTGAAATTACCACCTTTCATGACACTCAATGCTCTCCCTGCCTCTGGAACAACAAAAAGCCAAGGGACCGCATTCACCTGTTCACATCATTACAAAGCCCTTGGCCTCAGCCAGCAGGACACAGCAGAGACATGCAAGCTCAGGCCTCAGTTCAGGCGTGCAAGCTGCTGATGGGTGTGTCAAACACCATCCGTCGTGTTCCCTGCCCTTCTGCAGCCTGTAGGGACACACATAAAAATGCAAGGAGCTTTCCTATCAGCAGCTAAGGGCAGAGAACAAAGGGTGCTTTTCCGCTGTGTACCTGCTCACCTCCTCCCTCCATACACACCTTATCGACGAGCGTTGGGAGGGTGTGACAAGGCAGGTGGGGTGCCTAATGTGGCAATCCTGATTGCCGCCTGTTTTCAAGAGTCTGCAGAAAGATTCTCAGGGTCGAGGGTTATTTCTGCCAGGGAGAAGGAGGCGGCAGAGGGACATTTCCAGAGTAAGTAACCACCCTGCAGTATGGTAACAGAGATGAATAGAACAAGGGCGCAGAAACACCTTAAAGTTACACAAAAATAACATGAAATATTCTCAATAAAAAGGGATGGATTAAATAAATAGTACATCCACACAGTGAAACACCATGCAGTCACTACAAAACATTGCAGATGAATATTTTAGGGCTTAAAAAGGTGTTCATAATCTATTAAATGGAAAACAAAATACACTCATCATGACCAAAAAAAAGAAAAAAAAGAAAAGAAAAACAAACAAAAACCCCACAAGGTCTGGAAGGATAAACACTAGGGAATTGACAGTAGTTATCGCTGGGTGTGGGATTTTTTTTCCTGGAAGGAGGCCTGGAAATACAGTCAAATCTTAAAAAGTATGGTATTAAGCCTAAAAGAATTACTCCCCAACTTTTCAGGGAACATATCTCAGCAGAAGCACTGTACCTCTAAGAAATACAAATTCTATTTCACTCTGAATTAGAAGCAGAAGTTACTGGCATTTAAGAACCATAAAGCTAATTTGCCCACACCCTTACAGATCAGATCAAACACAGATAGAAACTGGAGAGCAGGAACATGCCTATGGAGGCTGCACAGGCCATACTTTCATGTGGGAATATGTGTGTTAGGCGGAGGCTTCTAAAGTGGCACATCTATTCTCTTCTTAACTGCCTCGAACACACACACACACACACACACACACACACACACACACACACACACACACACACACACACACTGAGGAAGAAAACCCAGAGGCATGTAACATAATGTTAAATTGTACGTTAGAAACCTTAAAACAAGAGCCCAGAGACAGGCCTCCTCAGTCTAACTTAGAGTTATAATTTTGTTTCAACTATAACCAAATCAGGCATTTGGGGTTCCATCAAATTATTATCCCTTTCCTCAGAACCTCCCTATGAAAACAGCCCACCCCAGCCAAGTATGGCTGAAGTTCAGGGGTGTAGTCTGAGACAGACTATAAAGCTGAGAGTAACTTCTAGTCCAAGAAATTCACAAAATGGAGAACCCACCCTCCATCTCCCAAGATAAGATCATTTCAAATAACTGCTCAAGCTCCTCCTAACTCAAAGTTAACTGTCTACTAGGTGCATATATACCTCTGGGATTTACCAGAGGTAAATCTTGGATTTCATATTCAGAAGATTACGGTCCTGTGACTTTAAACACAACACAGGGCAGAAGGTACACATTAAGAGCTAGTACACCTAAAAATATTTCCCTTGTGCCAGAAGCTGACCTGCGGCAAACAGCACAACACATTCCTTCATCTCTTTGGCCAAGACTCATTTCTAAACTAGATTTAACCTGGCCCAAACTCATTTCCCCAGCATAACTAATACTTGGACTCAGACATTAAAATGTAAATTGAAGTAAAATTTAAAAGTGGAGTTCACATATTCAGATTTCTTCCAACTTTTCGAATATGTGAAATCTACCAATAGTGGGATCACATTCCCAAATAGTGAGAATCACCTGAAGCTGAGTGATGGCTGCCCCCTTTAGACCAGGCAAACATTCCTTAATTCATCACGCACCCCACCGCTTCCTATTGCCTTTCCATCTATCCCTGAGGCCAAGTCAGTCGCAGTTTATGTTTACATGGGTTTACAATTTTTTTTACAATAAAAAATTTCCCTGTAACCATGCCTTTATCAAAAGAAGGAAAATACACGATAGAAAAGGTCCTCTTTTCCTCACAGATGGCTCACATCACTCCTGGCCCTTGTGGGCATTTGTATTTGTAAGCCCTGACTCACACAATGCTAAGAGGAAAAGAGAGCTTAACGGGCTCACTTCAGAGAGGGTGATTTGGCAAGCTGTTGGGCGAGCTGGACAGACAGGTCATTTTCCCAACCATTCTCTCATTTACTATACACAGAAGGGATGGGGAGATACCAAATTATGAAATTTCTAGACACTGACATATTTAAGATCTTGAAGATCATGTGGTCCAGTGCTGCCCAAGTCAGACCTCCTAAAGATAATGTTGAAAACCTGAAGTGTTTTAAATATTTTTTAAATAACAGTTCTATTGAGACATAATTTCCACGCCACGAAATTTTCCCTTTAAAAGTATTCATCGGTGTGGATGGAACTAGAGGGTATTATGCTAAACGAAATAAGTCAATCAGAGAAAGACAATTACCATATGATCTCTCTGATATGAGGAATTGGAGGGGCAGGGCAGGGGGTTATAGGGGGTAAGGAGAGAAAAAATGAAACAAGATGGGATCAGGAAGGAGACAAACCATAAGAGTCTCTTAATCTCACGAAACAAACTGAGGGTTACTGGGGGGTGGGAGGGTAGGGAAAGAATGGATGGGTTATGGACATTGGGGAGGGTTTGTGCTATGGTGAGTGCTGTGAAAGGTGTAAGCCTGATGATTCACAGACCCGTACCCCTGGGGCAAATGATACACTATATGTAATTTTTTAAAATATCCAAAAAATATATAAATAAATAAAAGTGTTCATTAGTATTTAGTACATTCACAGGGTTGCGTGATCTTCACCATTCTCTGATTTTAGAACATGTTCATCACTCCTTTAAAAACCCCACACCCATTAGCTGTGCGGATCCATTCTTCCATCCCCATGGCAACTGCTACTCCACTTTCTGTTTTATGAGTTGCCTAATCTGGACATTTCATATAAATAGGATCACGACAGGTGGGCCTTTGTGTCTGGCTTCTTAGCATAATGTTTTCAAGGTTCCTCCATGTTGTAGCATACATCAGTACTTCAAGCCAAAGGTTGTCTTCAGTACTGTTAAAAGTATTTATTCGTCCGTGATAAAGCCATGGTGGTCATCTTTAAATAAATGCATTTTTCTCATTTTGCTAACAATGTGAAAATTTTCAAATATACAGAAAAAACTGAAAAAAATTATATGGTTTCTCACCCGTGTACTCACAACCTGGATGCTACAATTAACACTGTGGTATACTTAATTTATCACAAGGTGATCTATCCAACCATCCATCTTATTTATTTTTGAGCAGTGGTTCTCAAAGTGACCTGGAGACCCCTGGGGAGTCCCTGAGGCCCTTCTGGGGTCCATGATATCAAAACTGTTTTCAAAATAATATTAAGAAGCTATTCCTTTTCTCATTACCTCAAGAAGATACAGTGACGTTTTCCAGGTATGTGATACTGCAACAGATGAATGTAAATATGAGCATCCAGCTGTCTTCCAACCAAACGTTAGCTAAACATTAAAGAGCTCGGCTCATTTTTTCAGAGAACAGTTATTTTCTACAAAACTATTATTTAGGTTAATATGAACGGGTTTATTACTTTTTTAAATGCTTTAACAAATATTTTTACATTTTCTAGTTTTCACTTCTAATATGGTAAACATCAACAGATACAATCCACACAAACAAAAGCTCTTAGGGGTTTTCAATATTTAAGAGCACAAAGGGGTCCTGAGGCCAGAAGGTTGAAGCACCACTACTTTAAAGCACTTCGGGGTAAGATGCAGACATCTGTCCACTTCGTCCTTAGCACACCAGCATGCGTGACATCACCCAGGGTTCCATATTGGTGGATGGTTCCTGTTGCTTTTGGTAAGATTTACAGAAAAAAAATGTACAAATTTTAAGTGTGCTGTTCTCATTCAATGAGTTCTGACAAATATACACATGATCCCCTACCAAGATTACCACCATCCTAGGAAGCTCTCTTGGGCCTCTTTCCCGTCAGTCCCCTCTCCAAGCTCCCTCAGAGGCCAGTACTGGTGTGATTTTTCTTCACCTCAGTTCCACCTATTCTCGAACTTCATATAAATGAAATTGTGTATGCTCTTCAGATTAAGGCTTATTTCATTCAGCGTAACGTTTCTGCGGTTCGTGATGCTGTACAGACCGGTAGTTTGATCTTTTTTAATTGCTGAATGCACATTGTTTCTAAGGCAATCTCTCTCAAAAACATCAGGGCCACTAAAGATACATAAAGTTGGTAACCATAATTCTAGTCTAAGCTCTTCCCTCACCCCTTGCCTTTTCCCCTAGAGACACAGCGACTTAGAGGGGCTGTGATATGTTACCAACCAGTGACACCACTGTCCAGTAGCGCCCGAACCAATCATCTTTCCACCACGTGCACTGCCATTTCCTATTCTCACCTTAGAAGAAAGTTCCCATCTCGACCTGTATGAGAATTTTATTACAGGGAATGGAAAACCAATACCCAAATGATGAAAGGTAGTAGGCTTCCCTCAAAAACATGTCTGTGGTGAATGAGTAAATAAGTGTGGTATGTTAACATAGAGAATACTATTCAGCAATCACAAGGAATAAAATACAGACAACATGTATTTTATTATAAATAAAATACACAACATGGATGAACCTTGAAAACAGGGTGCTAAGTGAAAAAAGCCAGACATAAATGGTTCCATTTATATGAAATGTTCAGAAAAGGAAAATCTAGAGACACAGAAAGCAGATCAGAGTGCATCTGGGGCTAAGGTGGGAACTGGGACCAAACATAAAGGGGCAGGATTTCAGTGCGGCGATGGAATCCAGTTCTAGAACTGGGCTCAGATAATGACCACACAACAAATCAATGAATGGTATTCTTAAGATGAGTGTGTTTTGGGGCACCCGAGCGGCTCAGTCAGTTAGGCGCCTGACTCTTGATACGGGCTCAGGCCAAGATCTCAATGTTACGGGACTGAGCCCACCTCAGACTCCTCGTCCACCAGGGAGCCCGCCTGTCCCTCTCCCTTTGCTCCTCCCCACACCTCGAACTCTCTCTCTTCTCTTTTTCTAATAAATAAATAAAAATAAAAATCTTTTTAAAAAAAATATGAGTTTTATGGTATATAAATTATACTTCAGTAACGTTGCTAAAAAACAACAACAAAAACTTGTCTGTGCAAATGGCTAAGAGTCCTACTTCAAGGCAGAGAAAGACCTATTTGATAATTTAAAGAACAAAGAAGGCTTTTTTTTTTCAAAGGCATTTTAAAAGACCCTGCTTGCTACTCAACTAGAAAAGAGTTATTTAGGGCGCCTGGGTGGCTCAGTGGGTTAAAGCCTCTGCTTTCGGCTCAGGTCATGATCCCAGGGTCCTGGGATCGAGGCCCGCATCGGGCTCTCTGCTCGGCAGGGAGCCTGCTTCCTCCTCTCCTTGTCTCTCTCTCTGCCTGCCTCTCGGCCTACTTGTAATCTCTCTCTCTGTGTCAAATAAATAAATAAAATCTTTAAAAAAAAAAAAAAAAGAGTTATTTACAATAGCAAACTAATACAATCATATGCTGTTTTAAGAATTCATTCAAAGTGTTTCATTTTAATAAATAAAGAGGATTTACAAATTAACTTCCTCTAAAAAGCTCAGTATCAAGCTATCAGGGCAGGTCCCTGCTGCCCATCAGGAGATGAGGTAGTCCACTGGCAAACGGGCCAGTTGCCATGGGAGCACAGGATGAAGTTCTTCAGGGTGTTCTTTCAGAAACTCGATTATTGGGTAAATATCTAGAAATTAAGTTAATCCCCCTACTTTTTACATAAGAAGCTTTTTTTTATAGAGAGAATTTTTTTAAGGTTTTATTTATTTATTTGTCAGAGAGACAGAGACAGAGAGCACAAGCAGGCAGAGTGGCAGGCAGAGGCAGAGAGAGAAGCAGGCTTCCCGCTGAGTAAGGAGCACTATGCGGGACTCGATCCCAGGACCCTGGGATCATAACCTGAGCCGAAGGCAGCCACTTAACTGACTGAGCTACCCAGGCGTCCCTACATAAGTTTTTTTGTGTGTTGATGACCGAGTTTGTGTCATGGTGACAAACCAAAAGAGGCCACCTTCTTTCCTACGCCCACAAGCCACAGAGGGAAGGAACCGTAACTAGCTAGCGTTCAGAACAGATCCTCCTACTCCCAGACTATTCCTCAACAGCAAAGCTCCACTACCTCAATCCTCACGGTTTCTCACTCCACTGAAACCACAATTCCCAAACCCGTTTCTACCAATAGCCTGGTTCTCTCTGCTTAGCTTCACTCTTCGCTGTTAGATTCTTTATCTGAGCTCTCACTGCTTAGCTTCACTCTTCGCTGTTAGATTCTTTATCTTCACTTCTGAGACTCAACAGTGAAGGGCAAGAAATCCTGTTTCTGGAATTGTTTTTCCAGCTCTTGGACGCCTTCCTAGAGCTCCCCTTCTACGCTGCCTCCTTCCAGGCGATTTTTCTGGAATGCTAGATTTAGAGAAGTTTTGCTAGAGCATTTAATATCAGGCAGTATTCCTCTACCACAGTCAGACCCAGCTGAGCAAAAATATCTTTTGGAATATATGATAACATATACTTCGCAGGAAAAAACACTATCTTCCGAATGCCAGCTCAAACGTCCAAAACCTGCCATCCGCAGCTGCCCCCTCAAGAGGCACAGTGGCGGTCTGGGAGGCAAGATGGAACAGCATGGACAGGAGACGGGTCAAGGCTCTGTGACAGTGAGGACCCTGCTGGACAACCGAAGTGCCCCCTACATCAACAGCCCCCTCGCAGCCTCTCTTGGGGAAGCTGCCCCTCCCGCAGCTCCGGCTGCAGGGCTCCCACAGCAGACAAGTTCAGTGCACAGCACGGCGGCGTCCTGCCAGCGCAGGTAACTGGGCCTTCCTCAGCTTCCTCATTTCAGTAAGAGTCCCCTGGCTCAGGCCAAAACCTCCCAGTCATTGCAGATGCCGGTCTTTCTTTAATCCTCCATGTCCAATCCCTGGGCAAGTCCAAAACCCACTGTGAATCCATCCAGTTCTCCTCACCTCCTCGGCCGCCATCCTAGTCTGAGAAAGGCTCCACAGCCTCCCAAGTGGTACCCCCGCTTCTTCTCTTGCCTATCGACTATTCTCCACAGAGCAGCGAGCACAAGATCCTAACTTCTCACCATGGCCAACAAGGCCCCTTGCCTCTTGAGTCTTACCTCCTTCCACTCACCCTGCCCTCAGCATTCTAGCCATGTTGGCCTTCTTTCTAGCCCCGCGGTGTGCCAAGTTCACTCCACCTTGGGCCTTTGCCTCGGGCTCTTCTACTGCCTGGGAGGCCTATCCATGCCTGGCTCCTACTCGCCACTCAGGTTTCAGCTCAACCTGAAATGTCACCTCCTCAGAAGACTCCTCTGACCAGGGAGATAAAGTATCTGCCCAACCTCCCCCAGCCCCCTGGCACTCTCCTTCCTTCATCTTGTTTTATGTTCTTCACGGCATAAACAACAACATACACTTCACTGCATGTATCAACAACAAACACCAGGGTTTGCTTACCGATCCCCTGACTAGAATATAAACTCCATGAGGGGAGATGACTAATTTTTCTCATTCACTACTGTATCACCAAGGCTAGAGCTGTGCCTAGCACCCAACAGAGGCATGATTAATAACTTCTTGAAGGAAGGAGCAGCCAGTCCAAAGACCATGGCCAGACTCATGCTCTGGGGCCGGTGAAGTTCTGCTCAGAGAGGGAGGAGACAGCTAGTCTCCCCCTCAAACATTTTAACTGGAGGCTATGGGGCTTAGTTAGGCAATTGGCAAAGGGCAGTGGTGGTAACAGGAAGCTCTAAGCAAGGGCTGCATCTGAAACACAGGCCACGGGCAAGCGCTAGTCAGGCAGATGCCAAAGCTCCGCTAAGCAGCAGCTTTGACGCAGAGAAGAAACAGGGCTGCAGGTAAGTGAGCCAGCTGGCAGGGGGATAAGCAAGACTACAAAGGAGAGCAGAGCCTGAGAAGAGCCGAGTCACTTCACAGGGGTGAAGCAGGAAAGAAGGACAAGCTCCCTGTGCTGAGGACCCAGAGCCACAGGAACTTGGCTCCAGTCTGCACTGAAGTCAGGCAGTGCTAGGAATCCTGGAGCATCACAAGATTACCCACAGCTTTCCTGATCCTTGTAATAAACCCCCATTACGTGGGCGAGCACAAGAGGGGCCCTGATCCATGATCCTGATCCCAAGAGCTCTGTCTAAATAAAATACAAGTCCTATGGCCTAGATTTCTACCTATAAACAGAATTTCAACAAAAGATGGAACACATCACCTAAGATAATTTGCTGTCTGAACTGCACATATTATATCCAAGAGAATGGGAGTTCACACTGAAGTTTTCATCATTGTATGAATCCTTAAAAATAAGTAAAGTTAACTTTCTACAATACCCCATTCTAGGCCTTGTACTGGGGTCTAAGGGTAAGACCCATTTTGCAGGCTTTTCCTGATACAGCTGGGCCCTCCTATCACTAGATCCCCTGAACTGGCGCCTCCTACATCCTGTATCACTTGACAGAGCTCCAGGGTGGGCTGCTACGTGCTCTCCAGGGGCTGAAGAGCTGAAAATGCCTTTATATAAGCTGGGTTACGTGCTTAAAAACATGACCTTAAGGAACATTTCAAACCAGGCTGTATCAGTTTCCTATGGCTGCTATAATAAATGACCACAAAATGAGCACCTTAGAACACCGCCTATTTCTTATCTTATAGTTGCGGGGGTCAGAAGTCTGACATGGGTCTCACCGGGCTAAAAATCAAGATGTCAGCAGGGCTGGGTTCCTTCTAAAGCTCTAGGGGAGAATATGTTTTCCTGCCTCTTACCGCATTTGGAGGCACCAACATTCCTTAGCACACAGCCCCGCCTCCGTCTTCAGGGCCAGCGACACCAGGCCGGGCCTTCTGCTGCTCTCTCTGCTTCTCTCTGATTTCCTCTTCTATTTTTAAGGACCTTTGTGATCACAGTGGGCCCACCCAGATAATCCAAAATAATTCTCCATTTTTTTTTTAAGTTTTATTTATCCATTTGTCAGAGAGAGAGAGAGACAGAGAGCACAAGCAGAGGGAGAAGCAGACAGAGGGAGAAGCAGACTCCCGGCGGAGCAAGGAGCCTCACGCGGAACTTGATCCCAGGACCTTGAGTCGAAAGCAGACATTTAACTTACCGAGCCACATGGGCGTCCCTAGTCTCTCCATTTTAAAGGTACCTAATCAGCAACCTTAATTGATAGTCACAGGTTCTGGGGATTACAACATGAATATTGGGCGAGAGGGGGTGTCACTAATCTGCTGCAACAGTCCACGTGGGCCACAGTACAGATACCAGCCAACAAAAGCACTCAGCCTGTTGTCCCACTCCACACCAACATCCTCTAAAGCACGCTCCAGGGTCTGTGTTTGTCTTTGCACAGGTGAAGATAAACAAGGCTTGCCAAGGGCAAGTTTATGATATTGGCTTCCAGGTCCCTGAGCTTCCCTTTTCAATCCCCTAAGTATTTCTTAAACACCTAGTATGTGCCAGACACTGTTAGGCTCTCTGGGAAGTCAAAGGTGAAGACAGCACGAATGGTGCCAACTCAGGTCTACATAACAATACCAGGCAGAATCAACAGGGTCACGGATTTACAGGGTAATGTGGTATACATGCCCTCTGCAAAGTCTGAGTAGGACAACAGTGCTTGAGCTGAGTCTTGAAGGATGGGTAGTATTTCATTGGTGGGGAAGGGCAGCCCATGGAAGGGCTCAGAGCAGCCTAAAGGCCTTCCTTCTCCCCATCTTGGTTTCCCCGTGCCTTGCTTTAGAGGGACTAGCACTCTCACCTCCGAACAGGACCGCAGGCTTTTGTGGAAGAGCTGAGAGAGGCAACTTTTCAGCTCCAGAGACACTGCCTTGGACAAGCTGCTTCACCTCAACAACAGGGCAAATTAACTTCTAAACTTGGGGAGGGGGATATTTTTTAAATAAGAAAAATGAGGACTCCACCACCACCCGAGAAGGCTATTGTGAGAGTTGCTTAAAATCCCATAAAGAGAGGGGCACCTGGGTGGCTCAGTCAGTTAAGTGTCTGCCTTTGGCTCACGTCATGATCCCAGGACCCTGGGATGGAGCCCCACGTCGTTGTCCTCAGGCTCACTGCTCGGAGGGGAGTCGGCTTCCCCCTCTGCCCCTCCCCACCACTTATGCTCACTTTCTCAAAAAAATTAATAAAATCTTAAAAAAAAAAATCACGTAGAGAATCCAGGACACAGGAGTGCTCAGTGTGAATCTCTTCTGCCACCCTTGCAAACAAACTCCCTCCACCTTCTCCTCTAACCTCTTTTACCAGACTCTTTCCAATATTATGACTTTTTTTTCACCCTTCCATCAGGATGGCAATCAGCAAATCAGCCTCTATGTGAAAAGGAAATCTGCTCCCAATTTACTGAAGGGAAGAACATAGAGAAAAGAACACTGGGGCTTCCTGCTGGAGAATATGGTCCATAACTGTGGACAGTTAACATGGGGAAGGGTAAGTATTAAACCCTGATCTCAGGGGAAACCGTCCACACTGATAGCGATTACGTAAACACACACACGCACACACACACACTCTCAATCTCAGTCCTGCCATAAGAGCTGGCTCACATTTTTTATCACAGCCCTTGCTAATTATTCTACCACAGTCTGTTTATCTGTCCCCCCTCCCCTAGTTTGTGAGCTCCTCAAGGACAGAGGCTGTCTTTCTCGTCTCTGTAGCCCTCACTCCCACCTCAGTGCACGCCCCTCAGTGCATACTACATGATGATCGAATACTGAAAAAAGTGAAAGAAAACCTGCTTATCTTTGGCATGCTGCAGAAGAGTAAATTTAGTCATATGTGTGCACAGTTCCCACTTACAACTAATTACCACGCCTAGCATTAGAAAGTACCCCTACTGATAACCTCAAATTTGGAGGATTCTGTGCTCCAAACCTTTAATCCTGGCAATTCCTTTCGTCTGGCAGAGATTCCCACCTTGGGTCAGGAGCACAGGGTTACTATACAGGGCATACGTGTACAGGGGTAGAATATTCTGGAAATTTGCATCCCAAGGCTATCTTACAGGTCCGAATTAAAAGGTCTCCTCAGATATCCACTGAAGCAGAAACCCACTGTCCAGAAAGCTACTGCTTATCCCTACATACATAAAAAGACCATCTCTTGCCCTCCGGAGACATTCACACCTAGGATTCCTAATAAAGAGCTACATAAAAAGGTAGAGAAGTGAAACCAAAACCAACCACAAAAAAAACTATCACTAGATGTGATCACAATCTGTGTGGGGGAGTTACATGTGTGACATTCCTTAAAATGCTAAGAGGGCAAGAACCACGAACTATGTTCTAGAGTACATAGCTCCATTGTGGAGCGTGGAAAGCACGGGCAAAGGAAGAATGCATCTATTTACTATTTGTCAAGCAGGCACTTGAAAGCCACACTAAAAGACCCCAGTCAGACACGTTACTTCCTTCAGCTTAGAGGTGAGGAATACTGGTCCTCCTAAACGTCAGCTGCCTGAGGAGCGGGAACTGGATTCAGCCTATGAAGCTCCCTCTTGCCTGCTAGCTACTAGACACGTTCACATGATATCAGTTAATCCTCTCATCCCCCCTGTGGGGCAGTTTTATCCCCCCCACTTTACAGTGGCAGACAGGAAGGCTTGGAAAAGGTAAACCATGGGCTTTAGCCCCATCATCTATCACCTAAACTTTGCCTTAGAGAAAGGCAACTTCTTCCCCTCCAGAAGGTCCCAGTAACTGAGCACACACTGTAGGACCAAGTCAAGATGTTTTGCTATGGGGCTACTTAGCATCACAGAGGACGTGGATTCTAAGGCCAGATCCGGCGCTGGAATCCCCTTGGCCCTGTTACTTACCCAGGCGGGCCACGGCGTGCGCTCACACACAGTCTCCATTGCTCAAAGGCCCTATCCTCTCATCCAAAGTCAGTCTTGCCAAAGACCCTTCAGGAGTTCAAGACTTTGCATGTTCAGGAACAGATCATATTCAGAATCCCTGGACCACTTCACAGGACTGGAGAAAAAAATAACCACAACTTCCCTTGCACTTAGTTCCTCCCCCAAAGAGCTGTTGAACCTCATCTGGAAACAGCTGGGAGACAGCAGTTTAACAGGAAACCAAACCAAAAAAAAAGAAAAAAAGCACAGAGTGTACCAGGGAGAGTTAGGCAGCTAGAACCAAGAGACCAGGGGACAGACAGGAAGCTGAGGTTAGAAAGAGCCTAGGCCAGAAACAGTCACGCAGAAGAGGAGGCTCCGCTGGCCTTCCTCTAGGCCCAAGGAGAAAGAGAAAACCTGGAAAACAGCGGTGAAGGCTAGAACCCCACGGAAAGGGAAGTCAGACCACCACTGAGATCAAATATGCTTCCCTCCCTGCCCCCATCTCAACCCTCCTTCTCTGAGAGCCAGCTAGTGGTCATGATAGGACAGCTGAGGTCAGAAACTCACTTCTGTTCTCCTGCTGCTTTCCATGCCAGAGGCGACAGCCCAGACAACTGGTTTTGAGTCATTCCTCTGTCAATCTGTACCGCAGTTCCACACTGCCAAATTCGGGGACATTCAAATCGGCCTCACATGGAAAGACAAAGAGCGTCTTCATGAGAAATTACTAGACAGATACCCACTGGAGACCTGCAGAGTGGCAGGACTTGTGCACAGTGAACTACAGCAAAGCAAAAGAGCCAGTGGAGTTGGAGGTCTTGAAGAGCAAGGTAAGGGTGCATTTTGCAATCAAGAAACTTAATTGAGCAATGGCCAGTTGCCAAGATATTTTTGAAAGAAGTGGGGGAAAAATGCCATTACTAAAATCCTTTGGTGTTATTTAATAATAAGCCTTTAGGTTATCCAAACCTAAAAGGGCAAAGGGAAGACTGGTTTATTTTTCCTTTAGCAGAGCTTAGGTAAGAGCTCTCTACTCACGCCTCCTGCTACTTAATCATCCTTCTCTCCCAGTACATGAAGAAGTTTATATTAAAAGAAAGAAAAGGATTAAGTCCTCTTAATAAAACACATTCCTGTCCTTCACCTATAGTTTTGTTGGAAAAGTCTTTTATGGCATATGCTAAAATCGAGGTGGGTATGATTCCAACGAAGTGCTGAAAATCCAAGACTGAGTAAGCAGGGCTAAAAGAGGGCAAAAGGCTACAATCTCAATACCATTTTAAAAAAAGAGAGAGAACATCTTCACAGGCTCAGTGCCAGCTCAAACTGGCAAGACCAGAGAATCCGAGCAGAGCCTAACCAATGTGCCACACAAGGGGGATGGGAAGAGAGCTCTGGGTAATGTACTGCAGCCATGTGGCAAACAAACCACCAGGGAAACCTTTAAGAGAGGAAATGGGGTGGGGGTGGGAGGGTTCGTTTCAGGAACAAAACAAAAGGAACAAGTTGACTAGTCATTTATTCCAGAGAAGGAAAATGCTACCCTGAGCCATGTTTTAACTTCAGGTAAATGTGTAATGTTTTAACTTGGGATGTATCTGGGCTTAAAGGCTCTCCAAAGAAAAGGTGGGCGGGGGGGACGTACGTACTTTTCTTTATGCTGTTTCTGGAGTCTCCTAGGAAGCCCAAAGCAGTTCTGTTGCTGAGGCAGAAGTCCCCTGGCACAAATACCTAACATGCACACGGAAGGAGGAGAGGGCGGAAAGACACTTGAACTCAGGAGGGCCAGGCATATCTGTGACTTAGGAGAAAAAAAGGGATTTCTGCCGGGAGCTGGATCCACGTGTCAGGATGGTGTCTGGGATGTCTGCCCTCAACAATGCCATCTCCATATAATGTTTCGGGGCTGACCAGAGAACCTTCCAACTGGTCGGCGGGGCAGACTGCACCTCCAACAGCTGTGGCTCTGAGAGTCTACCTAGGATGCGCCCAGGGTGGCCGAGAACGTGGGAGAGGGCCTCCCGATAAAGCAGATGTGAGGAGACCCAGCCTCCCTCTGCTGGGACAATAAGAAAAGTAGCCAACGTTTATGGAGCATCTAACCATGTGTCAGGCACTGGAATAAGCACTACCTCTCTCGTTCCATTCCCCAAAATAGCCAATGGAGGCTGATACTACTGTCATCCCCTCTTCATAGAGGAGGAAACAGGCTCTGAGATTTGACACAACCATTAACCACCGGAACCAGCCCTGGGACAGGTGCTCTTTCCTACTACTCGATATTGCTGGAAACACACCAAGCGTTTGGGGGAAGGGGTGGAGAGTCGAGGAACACGAGGGGCAGCCTGTATTTACACCTCTTTCGTGCCCCAAATCGGCGGCCTGGGGGCCTTGGCCGGGAGGGCCTGGATGGAGAAGGTGAAGCCGGAAGAACCCAAGCACAGCTAGCGGGGGGGGGGGGGG
>LNAC01000056.1:2082911-2124992 GCA_002007465.1 Ailurus styani | reverse complement strand
GAAGGCAGCGGCTTTAATCCACTGAGCCCCCCAGGCGCCCTTTTTTTTTTTTTTTTAAAAAGCAAACATCGATTTCCTAGGAGGACAGAACTTCTCTAAAGGCTGATGTTGCGAACTGGCAACCCATGGGCCATATGCAGTGCACAGACATGCTTTGTTCAATCCATACCATGGATTCCTAAAGACTATATTAGAGGAAAAAAACAAGACTGGAGGAAAACACAGTTTAAAAGACAGGAAGCAGGGATGCCTGGGTGGCTCAGTCAGTTAAGCAGCTGCCTTCCACTCAGGTCACGATCCCAGAATCCTGGAATCAAGTCCCGCATTGGGCTCCTTGCTCCGCAGGGAGCCTGCATCTCTCTCTGCCTCTGCCTGCCACTCTGCCTGCTTATGCTCGTGCTCACTCTCTCTGACAAATAAATAAAATCTTTAAAAATAAATAAATAAAAGGCAGGAAGCAGAGAACTGCCAAGAGTGAGATCTGGAGGGTGCAAAAAGCAATCAATGGCTAGAGGGAGACGGTTTGGGGGTAATTTACCAGGATATTGGAAATAACTGCAGAGAATCTAGCCTGAGAGGCCCCCACCTTCCTTCCTGGAGAGTAACAAGCAGCATCAGCCACGTGCACAGAGGCAGAGCAGTGCTCCAGGGGAGCTAACGACTGTCACGAAGGACAGAAAGCCCCTATACCCAGCAAACCACAAGAACAGAGAACCTCATAAGGACAGCGATCTCTTCTCGAAAACTCAGCACTCCATTATAATCAAATCAACAATCTGGCAAATGGGAATTCCCAAATACAGAGTATTACAGACCAGCAAAAGTCAGTCAGCAAGCATTTAAGGAAAGCCAGCACTCTGGAAGAAAGCCACCTGAGAACTAAGAAGCAAGGGGGACGTTAACAGAACAAACAGAAGACTTTAAAAATAATTAATAGCTCTAGAAAAAAATGTGGAAGATTCTGTGCCCATCAAGCAAAAACTCACTTTAGCTCCTTTGTCAAAAGAAGCAAATAGAGGTCTCGGAAAATAAATATAAATATATAACTTTGAAAAGTTGCGTTGATAGCAAAATGAATATGGCTGGACAGCACAGTAGTAAGCTAAAAAATTAAAACAGAATTTCTCTTGGAAATTCTAAAAGGACAAAGAGAAGGTAAGTGACATGGAGGATATATTCAAAAGTTCCAGCACCTGCCTAATAGTTCTAGAAAGAAAGAAGAAAGCGGGGGGGGGGGCGGAATAGAGAGAGGAAATAATTACAGCAGCAATAAAAGAAAAAGTTTCAGTGCTTAAATACACAAGCTTTCTCTATGGATCAATATAGGCTGACAAACCGCACCCAAATCTCAACGGCTTAAAACCACCAAGGTGTGTTTTCTGACTCTAGCTACCTATCTATTGGCTAGCCTCCATCACACATCTCTCCGCTGGTTGCAGTCACTCTAAGACTCAGGGTGGCAGAGCAGCCACTGTCCAAAATGTTGCCCATCGCTGTGGCAGAGAGGAAGAGAAAGCTCAATGGGTCTCAACAGCTCACTGGTCCAGCCCGGAAGTGATATGTACTCACCACTCATTGCCTAGAACTAATCATGTGACCTCACCCAAACACAAAGGAGCCAGGAAGTACAATCTGAGCATATGACTGGAACTATTTAGTGAATAGCGCTGATGAGTAATGATCAATTATACCTTTGGTTTTCATTAATGTGATACCATGGATGGCTCTCAAGAGCATTATGCTAGGTAAAAGAATTCAGACTTAAAAGGCCATATATTGTTTGATTCCATTTATTTACATGACATCTGTGAAAGGCAAAATGATAGGGACAGAAAAACCAGATCAGTGGTTGCCAGGAGCTTGTGGTGAGGAAACTAACTGCAAAAAGGAACAAGAGAACTACTTGCGGTGACGAAAATACTCTCTCTTGTTTATGGTGGTGCTTATATGACTCTGTAAGTTTCTCAAAAGTCATAGAAATGTATGCCTTGAAAAGAGTGAGTTTTACTGTATGTAATTTTACCTCAATAAATCTTGGAGTATAAAAGGTTAAGTGTGGCTTTTTCATCCATAGGATATTTGAAAGAATTACTGGAGGTTGTTCTTCAGCAAAATAAAAATTAAATTCAAGTAAATAGACTACACAAGAAACAGCGTAGAGCAAAAAAATAAAACTTAAACTTGAATTTTAAAAGTTATGATTTTAAAAGACTTCTATAAAAAAATACAAAAAAATAGAGTTTTAAAGAACAAATCATGTTAGAAGGCTTATAATTAAAAATAGCAAAAAATAAAATAAAATAACAGTCCCCTATCTGGCTCCCACACACCCATGCCATGCCCCTTACTACCTGACAGTGCTACCCACTTCCTTCCAGAGGTAATCCCTTTCAAATTTTTAGTTATTATTTCTAGTACTTATCTCCAATTTTTTTTAAAAGTCTCTCGCTATATATATGTATATATATATACATTCATTCTAAAATCACCAACGTCAGACATCATCTATTGACTTATTATGTTAGAATGATCTTACTTTGAGGCACCTAGGTGGCTCAGTCAGTTAAGCATCTGCCTGCAGCTCAGGTCATGAACACAGGGTCCTGATATTGAGCCCCAAGTTGGGCTGCCCGTTCAGTAGGGAGTCTGTTTCTCCCTCTGTCTCTACCCCTCCCTCTCCCTTGTACTTGCACACACGCTCTCTCTCTCTCTCTGTCTCAAATAAATAACTAAAAAATTGAAATATTAAAAAAGAATGATTTTACTTTATTTTGTTATACACCAAATATACTTTATTTTGTTATCCCCTTTTTACTAATATACTTGTTATATTTTGTTAAATCATATTCAATGTTTTTATTATTTTGGCCACAAGATTGTTTTATTTTATTTTATTTTGTTTTATTCTATTTTTGAGAGGGAGAGAAAGGGAGAATGTGTGCATGTGCATGCAAGTAGCGGGAGAGGGGCAGAAGGAAAGGGAGAGAGAGAATCTTAAGCAGGCTCTACACCCAGTGCAGAACCCTACTTGGGGCTTGATCTCATAACCCTGGGATCATGATCTGAGCTAAAATCAAGAGCTGGACACTTAACCAACGGAGCCACCCAGGTGCCCCAGCCACAAAATTATCATGCATTATAATTTCTTTTGCTTATTTCTTTGAACAAAAAACTGTTCAAATTTTTGTTTTTCCTGGAGTTAAAAATTGCCTCACTTTTTCCCCATTTGTTTAGCTTTCCTTGAACCTATGGTTTAAGTCTTCCCATACCATCCGATGGTTTTGTTAACTATATCTCAATACAATTTTGACAAGAGTCAACCCTGTCAGATCTTATCAGCCTCAATTTTCCCCACTTCCCACTGAAGTTCTTTGTCCTAACAATATGGATTGATTATTGTCTAGGCTTACTGCATAGTTATTGTCCTGGGACCTCCCTTTATCATCCTGGAAATTTACTTCTTGATCTTTTATCAAATATATTATTTCCTAAGCTCCATATGATGCTTTGGATCCCCTTTCATTGGTTTTTACAATTGCGTGTCGGATCCCAGCCACCAAAATGGTGAAGCAGATCGAGAGCAAGTATGCTTTTCAGGAAGACTTGAACAGTGCAGGAGATAAACTTGTAGCTGTTGACTTCTCGTTCACATGTTGTGGACCTTGCAAACTGATCAAGCCTTTTTTCATTCCTTCTCTGAAAAGTGTTCCAGCATGATGTTCCTTGAAGCAGATGTGAATGACTGTCAGGATGTTGCTTTAGAGTGTGAAGTCAAATGCATGCCAACTTTCCAGTTTTTTGTTTTTTTTTTTTTAAAAAGGACAAAAAGTGGGTGGATTTTCTGGAGTTAATAAGGAAAACCTTGAAGAATGAATTAATCTAATCATGTTTGCTGAAGCATAACCAGCCATTGCCTGTTTAAAACTTATAATTTTGGGGCAGGGGGAGCCTGGGTGGCTCAGTTGGTTAAGTGTCTGCCTTTGACTAGGTCATGATCCCAGGGTCCTGGCATCGAGCCCCATATTGGTCTCCCTGCTTAGTGGGGTGTCTGCTTCTCCCTCTTCCCCTCCCCTCCACTCATGCTCTCTCTCTGACTCTCTTGCTCCCTCAAATAAATAAAATATTTAAAAACCTTATAATTGTTTTATTTATGAAAAGGAAAGATCAAGCATTAAAACTATATAGCCAACTACCCTCTGATTATAAGTGACAACAAAATATTAATTCTACCTTTTAAAAAAGAAACACACAAATATAGTATTTCCTGGACCCATTGTCTTTGTCTTTCCTGGTGTACTTTCTTATTTCATAGGAGTACTTCTTCCAGTAGCCTCTGCAGAAAGGTCATGGGAAGCAGAATTTTGGGGGTTTTGCACATCTAAAAGTGATTTTATTTTACCTGCATGTTAGTTTAATAGTTTGGCTGGGTAGAAAAATGTAGGTTGAAAATCATTCGCCCTTTGAATTTGAAAGATATTGCTCCACTATCTTGTAGCTTCTGATATTGCTTTTGAGGCATTCAATGTCATTCTTGTTTGTATATTTGTTTGTTTAAGATTTATTTATTTTCGAGAGAGAAAAAGAGAGTGAGTTGGGGGAGGGGCAAAGGGAGAAGGAGGGAGACGATCTCAAGCAGACTCCTCACTGAGCGCGGAGCTCAAAACAGGACTAGATCTCACAACCCTGAGATCATGACCGGAGCCGAAGTTAGGAGTCAGATGCTTAACTGACTGAGCCACAGGTGCCCCTCCAATGCCATTTCCATACGTGTTTTGGTTTTTTTTTGTTTTGTTTTTTTCCCGTGACCTGTTTTTCTCTCTGGGAGCCATAGAATCTTCTGTCATTAGTGTTCTGAATTTTGTGATCATGTGTCTTGGTGTGGAGCCCCTTAAAATTAACGAGGTTGGGCACTCCGTGGGCTCTTTTTTTTTTTTTAAGATTTTACTTATTCATTTTAGAGAGAAAGAGAGAGTATGAGAGCAGGGGAGGAGCAAAGGGAGAGGGAGAAAGAATCTGACACAGATTCTGCACTGTGTGGAGCCTGACCCGATTCGATCCCACACCCATGAGATCATGACCTGAGCTGAAATCAAGAGTTGGATGCTCAACAAATTGAGCCACCCAGGTGCCCCTCTGTGGGCACTTTTAACCTGAACATTCATGTCCTCATGTGAAGAATATTGTTTTATATTATGTAATGGATTATTTTCTCCCTTTCATTTTTCCTGTTCTCTCTTTCTGAAACTTCTATTAGATATTGGACCCATTGGATCCATTCTCTAATTTTATTATATTTTCTGACTTTTGTCTCTCTGACCTAGTTTTTGGAGAATCTTACCAAAATTTTAACTTATGCCACATTATAACTTTTTTTCCTAGGGGTCTTTCTTATTTTTGGAGTATTATTTCTTTGAGTTTATTTGAAATTATCTTTTGCTCCCTGAATTATTTATGTTTCTTTTTCTTCTTTTTCCCCCCATTAGTTTGTTTTGAACTCTCTCTCTCTCTTTTTTTTTAAGATTTTATTTCTTTATTTCACAGAGGGAGAGAGATCACAAGGAGGCAGAGAGGCAGGCAGAGAGAGAGAGGAGGAAGCAGGCTCCCTGCTGAGCAGGGAGCCCGATGTGGGCCTCGATCCCAGGACCCTGAGATCATGACCTGAGCCGAAAGCAGAGGCTTTAACCCACTGAGCCACCCAGGCGCCCTGAACTCTCTCTTCATGAGGGAAGCTTTCCTCAAAAGTCTGGATGCCCACTAGAATAACCACAAGGATCAGCGCACATGGCAGTGAACTTGGCTCGTCAAGTGGTGAATCAGTGGGTGGCCGGGGAGCTTTTAGGTTAGAGACTCCTGAATGTCAGAATCTGGGGGTCTTTGCTCTGAGTGGTTCAGATTGCACAACGGAGACCCAGTTGCCTTCCGGGAAAGGATAAGCCTGGCTACTGAAGCTCTAGGGCAAGGCCAGGGAAGGGGGCAGTGGTCTTGCTGTTCATCTGCCCACTACCACCAACTCTCTGCCTGCAGCTCTGGCAGCTTACTCCCTGCACTTCTCCATGCAACTGCCCATGAGGCTGGAGCCTCTCTGATATAATTTCTCCAGACGTGAAACCCCCGGTCTCCAGAAGAAGGGAGAGAGGGCGGTCAGCTGAGACTGAGCAGGATGGGGGTGGCAACCTAGAGGTCTGTTTCATATACAGACTTTCAACCAAGCCCTGTCATAGGCCCCTGCTTTCTGCAGTAGCTGAGACATCCCGTTCCTGAGACTTTCCGGGATCGTGGGGGAGGACTGGCTTCACTAGACTCTACTTCTCCAGCACTTGGGTCTGATCTCACCCACCTGGCAGAGCTCATTTGCATTCCTCCTCCTCCTTTCCATTCCGTATGACAGTCTGGGGCTACCAATGGGCCTTCTTTCCCTAAATATGGATGTGCTGCTTCTCCTTCTTGTTTTCTTGTACTTTGGGGGTGATTTTGGCAGAAAAGAAAGGGGTGAACGTGCCATTATTATACAATAATAAAAACGTATCTAACAGGGGCATCCAGGTGGCTCAGTCCTTAAGCATCTGCCTTTGGCTCAGGTCATGACCCCATTGAGCCCAGAATCGGGCTCCCTGCTCAGTGGGAAGCCTGCTTCTCCCTCTCCCACTCCCCCTGCTGGTGTTCCTTCTTTCGCTGTATCTCTTTCTGCCAAAAAAATAAATAAAATCTTTTTAAAAAAAAAATCTGAAGTTTTTTTTCTTAATTTGGCTGATTTGCTGATGTTTAAAAAACCATGACATTTTATATAAACAAGAGAAAGTTAGAATTTCTTGAACTATCATAAGGTCTGACAACACGGGGCCCTTATCATTTCCACCCGACAGCAGCCGGAGCTCCGGAGCAACTGTCTCCGTTTCCCGTAGTCCCCACCACTCCCGACTGTCCCAGTGGGCTTCTGCTTCTTGACAGTACCTGCCTGGCTCCTGGGGGCATCTGAGTTTGCATTCGCTGCCAAGCCTCTTCTCTCGTCCGCTGCTTGCCTCTCGGGGGAACGAGTTCGTGCAAACTCTTCCTACTACAGCTGTGGGAAGAAGAAGACAGCCATGGGAGAGGTAGGGCTGCAGAAGGAAGAGCATGCCAGGGGGCAGACCCCGGTGAGGAGGAAATGCAAGGTGAGAGAGCTCTGGGGACAAAACTTCCACAATTTAGGATAATTAACGCCCACTTCCCGGGGTCGTTGTGAGGACGGAGTGAGTCAGTATGTGTGAGGTACTTCCAACCGTGCCTGCACTTAGTATGTGGTGCCATGTTGGTTTATTAGTGTTATTGGTTTGGTTTGCTTTGGGTATAATTTACATGCAGGAAAGCTCTCTCTTTAGTTACATGAATTTTGACAAACGTATGCAGTCATGTAATCACCACCGCAATCAAGATGTGGCTTATTTCCTGTACCCTCACCCGCCCTCCACACACACAGAGGCTTCCCTCATACCCCTTCCTTCCACCCCGGCCCCTGGCTACCGCGGGTGTGCTCCTCGTCCCTGCTGTTCTGCTCTTTCCAGAATGCCATACAAGTGCAATCTGTCAGTCTATAGCCTTGAGTCTGGCTTCCTTCATTTAGTGTAATGTATCTGAGATTCTTCCCTATTCTTTCGTGTCTCTGTAGTTCATACCTGTTTATTTCTTTTTTTTTAAAAAGATTTTATATATTTATTTGAGAGAGAGAGAGCACAGAGTGGGGAGGGTCAGAGGGAGAAGCAGACTCCTCGCTGAGTGGGGAGCCTAATGCGGGGCTTGATCCTGGGACTCCAGGATCACGACCACAGCCAAAGGCAGATGCTTAACCAACCGAACCACCCAGGCACCCCTGTTAAAAAAAAAAAAAAAAAAAGATTTATTTAGGGGCACCTGGGCGGCTCAGTTGGTTAAGCGTCTGCCTTCAGCTGGGGTCCTGGTACAATCCCAGGGTCCTGGGACTCCCTTCGGGCTCCCTTCTCAGTGAGAGTCTGCTTCTCCCTCTCCCTCTGCCCCTTGTCATGTGCTCTCTCTCTCTTGCTTACTCTCTCTCTCAAATAAACTAAGAATTTTTAAAAAGATTTATTTATTTATTTTAGAGACAGAGAGAATGCGAGCAGGGGGAGGGGCAGAGGGAGAGGGAGAGAGAATCCTCAAGCCGACTCCCCACCCAGGGCAGAGCCCAACACGGGGCTCAGTCCCAGGGCCCTGAGATCACGACCCAAGCCAAAATCAAGAGTTCGCCACTTAACCCACTGAGCCAGTCGGGCGCCCCTTTTCCTGCATGTTTCTGAGCAGGTTTTCATCTTATGAGCGTACCACAGTTTGTTTGTTCACTCAGCCATTGTAGGCCATTTTAGTTGTTTGCAGCTTGGGGTAATTATATAAATAAGGCCACTATAAACATTTACGCACAGGCTTACGGACATTTTAATTTCTTTTAGATGAATACGTGTAGGAGTGGGATTTCTGGGTCGTATGGCACGTTGATGTTTAACTTTATAGGAATCTGCCAAACTATTTTCCAAATGGCTGTACCGTCGCAGCTCCCCGCCGGGCGTGGGGAGGACGGGTAGGAGGGGTCTGGCGGAGCTGCACCCTCGCTGACACTTGGTGGGGCCTGTCTTTTCAGCATTCCAGTGGCGGTGAACTGGCATCTGACTGTGCTTTGAACTTGCATTTTCCTAATAACTAATGATGTTCAGCATCTTTCCTATACTCATTTGCTTCCCATATGTTTTCTTTGATGAAATGTCGATGTCAACATTTTGCTAGATTTTTTCTTTTTCTTTTTTGGCAGGGGGGTTTGCTTTCTTATTATTGACTCTTGAGAGTTCTTTATATAGAACTAGATACAAGTCCTTTATCAGATAATGTGTTTGGCCAAGGTTGTCTGCCAGTCTGTGGTTTGTCTTTTAGGCTCATAACAGTGTCTTTAGCAGAGCAGAAGTTCTGAATTCTGATGAAGTCCAGTTTTATTAACTTTTTCTTTCGTAGTTAGCACTTTGAGGTCATGTTTAAAAAAGCTCCGCCTAAGCCCCATCACAGAGATTTTCCTCCTATGTTTTCTTCTAGAATTTTTAGAGTGACATTTTGGTCTATGATCCATTGTGAGTGAATCCGGCTGGAAGGTGCAGGGGATGGACTGGGGTTCACTCCGATTGCAGGTGGATGTCCAATTGTTCCAGCGTCAGCTGTTGAAGACTTGCGGTGAGTATTAACACTACCAGGAGCCCCAGCGTTCTGGGGGCTGCAGCCAGCAAGAGGGCATCCCGCCCCCACGTGTCCCTCAAATCTAACAGCTGGGGCCTGTTGCTGTTCTCTGCTGGAAGAGGAATTGGTTTCAGGTCGCTTTACCTCCTCTCTCTCTTCCTGAAATCTCTAGCATAAAACAAACCATGAAAGGGCAGGGGTGGCTTAGTGGTCTGGCAACGTCCCTTTGAAAATAAACAAGTGCAGAAGCTGAAAGCCAATGGCCATCTCTGGGGACTATTTGGAGAAACAGTTTGGGGCCGGTGTTTCCGCCGCGCGTGGCTCTCCTGCCCCCGCCGGAGGCAGGTCGGATATGGCAAAGCCAAACAGGATCCTGATCGCTTCAGATGTCACCTCTGGCCAGGGAGACCCCCCCCACTCCCCCATCCCCTCCCCTGCCCAAGGCCTTTGCAGGGAGAGGCCACACTAGTGGGGAGTGTGTAATCGTGGGGGGAGCTGGAAGAGGCCCAGGCTAAACAGCCCTTGACTGTTCGCACAATCGGCCTCACGCATCTACAGAGAGGCAACCTCTGTTTTAGAGATAGGGAAACTGAGGCAGGGGGAGCTGTGTGTGTGTGTGTGTGTGTGTGTGTGTATATTGTGTGCACGTGTGCACAAAGACATAGATGAGTGTGACTTTGGGATTTTGGGGGGTCAGCCTTATTGAGGTATAACTTACATCCATGAAATTCCACCCACCTGAAGCATACAACTCGATGAGCTTTAAAGAAACTCACATGGCTGTGCGGTCCTGCCCACAATCCAGTGTTAGAATATTTCCATCACCTCCTGCCCTTTTGTGGTCCATCCTTGCTGCTCCCAGTGTCTGACAACCCAAGCTTTACCTTCAGTCACCAGAATTTTGCTTTTTCTAGAAGTTTCATGCAAATGGAATCATACAGTGTGTAGTCACAGTGGGATTTCAAGCCAGAATCTAATAAGGAAGCCAGAAAGCCAGGACCACAAGCACCTCTGTTAGCTTTCCCCACCGGCCGTGTCCCCAGACCTGCGCATGTTCCAAATGAGGCTACACAGGGGTCCCCCTGTCAGGGTTGAGGCCAGGCTGAGACAAGGTATTGGGGGTCCACTATCTTGGAGTCATCATACTCCATGGAAACTGGAAACAGACCGAGTGGCCAGCAGCAGGAGAATGGATAAGGACCTTGTTGTGTCTTTGCCCCATGGAATCTTCTCTAGCAAGGAGAATGGACTCCAACTGTATAGTTAAAAAAGCTCACAAACATTGCGTTGAATGGAAGAAGCCAATACAAAGGAGCACATCCTGCGACTCCATGAATGGAAAGGTCAAAACCAGGCGAAACACACCTGTGCAAAGAGAAGTAGGGACAGTGGTTGCCCTTCAGGGGGTAGTGACTAGGAGGGGTAGCAGGGGGGCTATGCAGGCGTATTCAGTGTGTGCAAGTTCACGGAGCTACACCTTTAGGTGACGATAAATACATCAGAAAAGTCTTGCACGGTGCCTGGCACATAGTAGGGCATTATTATTCTTGTTCTTTTATCTACACCCTGTTTTCATGGGAAAGCGTGATCAGCTGCCGGGGTTGGCAAACTTTCTGTAAAGGGCTAGATACTAAATATTTTTGACTCTGCCAACTGTACAGCCTCTGTAGCTACGATTCATCTTTGGTGTTGTATTGTGAAAGCACCCAGGGATGATATGCAGATGAACACGGATGGCTGTGTTCCAATAATACTTTATTTACAAAAACAGGCAGTGGGCTGGATTTGCTGACCCCTCGTCTAGTGAAAGGCTGAATTCCAAAGCCTCCTTCACTGAGTCCCTGTTCAGGCCCTTCCTTGCCCTCAGTTTTCCTATCTGTGTAATGGGGAGGCCAGTCTCTGCTCTCAACTACCATCCCAGGGGGCACAGAGGTCAAATTGAGCTCATTACCAAGGGAGCCCTGAGGGAGAAAAGAGCAGGAATTCAAAGTCTCTTGAGATCCTTTGGTGCAAAGCAAATTGTTATTTCTGCCAAGGTCTGAAGAGAGAAAGCCATTGGCCTCAAGTCTCACAGTACATTCACAGGCATCAGTGTCCCATGGGTATCCTGGAGGGGGAGTCAGGACCCACAGGCCTGACACCACATCCTGGTCCTTGCTCCCCAGAGACTTTTCTCTCAAGAGACTGTGGAGGAAGAACAGTGGTGAAGAAGGAAGCCTGGAAAACCGAGTCCCCAGTGGGCTGCTCCTCTGAGACCCAGGGCCCCAGAGCTCCCCACTTGGGCCTGCTTTACTGAGCAGCCATCAAATCTCCTCAGCCAGGAGTGTCTTCCCTTCTTCCTGTTTCCTGGCTCGCTTCTACTCATCCTTCAAGGCATGATTCAGGCTATCGACGACTCTGGGTGGATAACCCCAGGGTCAATCATTTGGGGAAAAGGCTGGTCTTCAGAGGGTCAAGTAGAACTCAGAAGGCAAGCCCAAAGCAGCCGGAGGTGCCCAATTCTTGCCTTTCCCTGTGCCTCATTCTCTAGGGGTGGAACTTCTGCAGTCTAGATGTGATTAAAGTAATACATACATAATACATCGGGCTCCCTGTTCGGTGGGAAGCCTACTTCTCCCTCTCCCACTCCCCTGCTTGTGTTCCCTCTCTCGCTAATAAATAAATAAAATCTTAAAAAAAGAAAGAAAGAAAGAAGAGAAGAAAGATGGAGACTTCGAGCTTCCTGAGAGCTGCATCTGACCACTCGGCCCCAGCCAGCCCTGAAGCCAGCCCTCCTCCTGAACTTCTCAATCCTGTGAGTCAAAAGTAATAGTAATAATAGTAATAATAGTAGCAGCTAACATTTATTAGATTTACTACATGCAAGGACCTGACCCAAGCCCTTCACGTGTATTAATTCATTTAACCCTTGCAACAACCCAAGTAGGCACTATTATTCTTCCCATTTTATAGATGAGGAAACGAGGGCCCAGAGAGGTTAAGACACTTACCTGGGGTGACACAGCTCTGAAGTGCTAGAGCTCTGAGGGTGACAGCAGTGGCTGTTTCAAAGGCCCAAATGGGTCCGTGTTATCCTGTTTATATCCTTTTCCTCAACTCTGAATCCTCTAAGTCCTTGTCACCTGGGAGCATTAAAAGGGGGAAGTTGTGAGGGGGGAGACAGAGTGCCTCAGGAGTCATAGCTACCAGAGGGTTAACCACCCCTCCTTCTGGATTCATCCACGTGACACTCCAAACCCTGGGACAGACGGCTGGGGGAGCCTCATGTGGGAAAAGACCCAGGGAAAATGGACCTAAACCACCAAGGGCATTTTTTGACTCACAGGATTGAGAAGTTCAGGAGGAGGGCTGGCTTCAGGGCTGGCTGGGGCCGAGTGGTCAGATGCAGCTCTCAGGAAGCTCGAAGTCTCCATCTTTCTTCTCTTCTTTCTTTCTTTCTTTTTTTAAGATTTTATTTATTTATTAGCGAGAGAGGGAACACAAGCAGGGGAGTGGGAGAGGGAGAAGTAGGCTTCCCACCGAACAGGGAGCCCGATGTAGGGCTTGACCCCAGGACCCTGGGATCATGACCTGAGCTGAGGGCAGAGGCTTAACGACTGTGCCACCCCAACGTTGCTGCAAAGGTTGCCCTCTAGGAAATTCCCTAGTGAATACTTTAGTAGGACTGGTTCCCAGCAGTTCCCACAGAAATCCCAGGGCTGACTCCCACTGGGCCACGCTGGCTCATGTGATCATCCCTGAACCAACTGTGGCCCGGGGAGGGACCATGCGGATGGGACCAGCCACGCTGATGGCCGCCCCTGGGACTGAGAGGGCAGGGGTGACCCCTACTGGCAGAGGGGGGAAATGCAACCGGCAAAGAGCAAGGTGTCTTCTGTGAGGCTCTGGAGGGAAATAAAGCATTCCTCATCCAGAGAAGGATGGTTAGACTTGGCCTTTAAAGTCTGCAGTCCCTCCTTGGTCTTGACTGTGGACCTCCATGATCCTCCGTTGGCTTAGTCTGGGCTAAGACCTGGACCTGAGTTTCTCTACCTGCCTCCTCCAGCCCACCTGCCTCCACCCCACTGGGCTGCAGTGCTGATTGCCTGGGAGCACTCAGCCTTTTGCCAACTCCTGGCCTCCTCCTTGGCCCGTTGCCCCAGTTCCCTAGTTGCTTTGCCCCCATCTCTAGCCTGGCTTTTTCCAATCCATGCCATTCCCTGGAAACACTATCCCCAGCCCAGCAGAGCCCTGGTGCAGAAGCCCCCAGCCTACTCCACAGCATCGACAAGGAATCAGTTTTGTTTTGTCTTTGTTTTGTCTGCTTCTCCCCACCCCCCTTCCTCTTTAGCGCGTCCTAGTGTTTCTCCCAGGAGTTTTAGGCCCCATGCCTGGACTCCCTCTGCCCAGAAGCCTCTCCGGCGCCGCCCCCTCATCAAAAGGCAGCCCCCCCAACTCCAGACCGGGCCGGCCACCCCGGCACACTGGCTCAAGCTGGAGTCACTGCTGCCTAGGGCCCGGCGTGCTCGTGATGCTCACAGGAACCCCTGCAAAGCTGAGTCCAGCTCTTTGCAGGACTGCTCCTCCATTCATGGGCATGAGAGCAAGTCAGGGAGCTCCACAGACGGACAGGAAGCTGAAAGTGACAGAGAAGCCAAGACAGGCAGACAGACAGACAATGACTGAGAAACATAACGGGGGCGGGGTGGAGACAAGCTGGTAGACCCAGAGAGACAAATCCGGAAGGAACTTCATCCAGGACAGAGATGCAGACACACGGGGAAGACGTCAGAGGAGGGAGCCAAAGGGCACGAGCTGAATTTTTGGAGCAGACGAGGCTCTTACGATTTCTGTTTTGTCAAGTTGAACTTTCTCTATCCGAGTTCGGGAGTTTATTTCGCTGAGCTATCACTCCTGGGCAAAGCACTAGGACGCGCTAAAGAGGAAGGGGGTGGGGAGGAGAAGCAGACAAAACAAAGTAGAGAACATCTGCCTCCAGGTGGGTCACCATGGTGAGTCTTGGCAGGGCTGGCCAAAAACATCATCTCAGCCTCCCCTCGCAGGCTGCTCGGCCAAGTTCAGGTGGAAGAGGAGGCAGTGAGACAGGCCAGAGAAAAAGAAACTAGTCAACTCCAGGGAAGGAGTCTGAGCTGAGGGAGAGAAGTGCCCCGCTGCTGGGAGAGGAAGGGGCCCTGGGAAGGCTCCGGCCTGGCCACAAGTCACTTCGTTAAAACAGGTCAAGACAAAGTTACAATCCACCTCTGGGGTGACTCCTCAGAGTCCCTGCCATGAGTCACAGCCTCGTAAAGTCAGGGACATGGCAAGCTGGTGCCCTTGACCATGGAGCAGGTGTGGCCCTTCCAGGAGGGCTCTGCCTGGCTATGCGACTGGGGCTGTGTTCTCACCTCAACAGGATGGCCCCCCAACACCTACCTGCCCACCGTACCCAGCCGGTGCTTCGCGGTGGCAGCTAACGTGACCGTGGGAGGCAACGGTGTCTGCCTGCAAGCAGCTTGGTGTCTCACAAAGTCAGGGCCACACAGTCGGGCAGCAGAGGCCAGAGCCGCCGGTGCGGGACCTTCTCCCCATCCATCACATTTACTATCATAATGCTACAAAATCACACGGTGATCATGATTTGAATTTTTTTTTATTTTCTGAAATGGAACCATTGTACATTGTACAAACCATATCTACTTGATGGAATAAATAAGTGAAAAATTATACTGCTGTACAACACACCAAAAAAAAAAAAAACCAACAACAAAAAACGGAACAAAAACCCAAAAGGTAAGAGGGAAAAAAAAAATTAGGTAACGGTGAAAAAAAGGTCTTTATACCTCTAACCAGGTCCTTGGCGATAATGAACATTCCAAACCATGACATCGCTCGTGATGGGAGGTCACCACCCTAGACATGGGTCCCCTGCCTGCCGGGTTCCGGGTGTTAAGTGCCAGCACTTTGTGGAATGTGTAGCCAAAGCCCCCCCGAGGTCACGGGTGGCGGGGAGTAAGGTTGCCCTGGGAGCCCTTTAGGCCTTGGGGCCTGGTGGCCGCGGAAGGCACCTGCTGGGGACCCCCGCCCCCGGCCCGGCTGAAAGGTCTTAGATTCTGCGGTGGGAGGGGGGCGCGGCGCGCAGGGCGGGCCCGGGACAGTGGCTCCGGGGGCGGACTGCGTCGGGGAAGGAAGCACATCTGGATTTTTGCAGTCTCACCGTCCCGCGTGGAAGGCCTGCCCGGCCAGTGATGAGTGCAGGGCCGCGGCGGCGGGGGCCCAGGGGGTCCGGCCACGGGCCCCTTCCTACCTTCAGGCACTTCAGAGAAAAACAAATGACAGCCTCGGTGTCGCGGATGTCGTCTTCATCCTCACCCACGGTGACTCCCCTCGCCTGTCCAGAGAGGCCACCGCAAGCGGAAGGGGACCTCGCCCCCCGGGGGGCATTCCCTCCCCCGGCCGCGGTGCCATTTCTGGGCTTGCATGTGATTCCCCTTCGGCTGTCTTGGTTCTAACCTCTCGTTTCCCAAAAAGAAAGGAAATAAATATCCAAATTCATCTTTCATCAAAATGGAGTTTCGCTGCAAAGAAAGAAAAGTTAACTCTTTAGAGGCTCTGGAGGTAAAGCCGCCTGGAGACCGTGAGAGGTAACGCAGAACACGTTCTGCACCGAGCTGACCGCCTGAGGGGCAAAACTGATGCGGACTTTTTTGTTTTTTTAAGACAGAAACCTTTCGGCATTAGCGAACTTCAACATTAAGATTTTCAGAGTCTGTTTTGTGTTTTTTTCCCTTATTTCAGGAGACATTTTTGCATGAGGTATTTGAAATTCAGGAACATTTTGATTCTTCTTGAAGTGCAGGAAATAGATTGGCTCCCTTAAAAACGAGGAAGAGCCTCACCCTCAGAAACTCAGAAACTGGCAGACACTTTCCGTGGTGGTCAGGAGAGAGAGCCACACGTCAAAGGTTATCAAAGGCAGTACCTGAATATGCACCAATCAGCAAAACAAAAACGAAAACAAAAACAAAACGGAAAAGAAAAAACAAAAACAAACCACAAAACAAAACAAACCCCTCCCCCAACCCGCCCACCCCCTCACTCAACTCAAAGGGAGCTGGAACTCCAGTGCAGTAAAGAAAGCTCAGGAAAAGGATTAAGGTCCGAGGAGTCCATCTAGGAATTAAGAGCAAACCAGGCCTCAGAACCGAACAACCAGGCGGTTCGTCCAAGGGGGCGTCTCCATCTTCGTGAGAGGAAGGGGTCCCGGCACAGGCGGAGGGCGGGGGCGAGGGGAGGGGCCTCGGTCACCCCCTTCTGGAGGCGTGCAGAGCATCCCGCTCCTCGGGGCCTTGCTTCTGGCCTTTGAGGCCCGATCGTCAGGGTCACCTCGCCCGTGCGGACCGGCGGCGCATCCCGGGAGCGGGGGGCCGTCCGACGGGCCTGCGGCTCTGAGCCTCTCAACACTTCGTGGTCCTGCCTCCCCTGGGGGGCCGGGGGCCGAGCGGAGCTGGGGAGGCGGACGGAGGGGAGCAGGTCACTGCGGGTCTGAAATCCAGGCAACATCCCCGGAGAGAAAGTTCAGCACCAGCTCTTCCTGCCATCTGCTCCCGCCTCCTCAGGCCTGCTGGCGTCCTCCGGAGCCAAGTCCTGCAGTCGGCCTCGGAAGCCACGTCGTCTTCGGAGCTGTGGGAGAAAGCGGTGTGGTCGGGGCGGAGGGTGCGCGAGCCCGAGCTGTCCGTCTGGGCCGCGGTGGGCTGGGAGACACCGGCCTCAGATGCCCCGAGGAAGCGAGAGAGAACGGCCCGAAGCCAGCCCTTGGGGACAGTGTCCCGACATCCGAGACTCCTCGGGCCCAGGGCCCGGGGCCCAGGGCGTGTCCGGCACCCCCGCGCCTGCAAATCGGGCGGCCAGGGAGGTCCTGCTCGGGCGAGGCCTCCGGCCCCCCTCCTCCCCGCCTGCTCCGCTCCAGCCGAAGTCCGGGGTCAGGGAGGAGAGGGGTGCGAGGACCGTGGCACCGGCTGCCCGGACAAAACCGAGGGCACTTTGCAAAGGGAGATGCAAAACAACCAGGAAAACATGCCAGAGGTCACCTCAAGGGCACAAGGCACAAAAAAAGAAAGCGGAAGGAATCGGGCGAACAGTGAAAGGCCCAGACGAAAACCGATTCCCTGATCGGTACCACCCTCGAATAGCTTATATCGTTAAATAGAGAGGTGGGGGGGGGACACAAAACAATACAGCAGCAACACAAATGTAATCTTGGCTTCAGAGACAGTGTGCAGACACTCCTGAGCTGTCGGCCCCGCCTTCCGAGGACAGCCCCTTCCACACGCGAGGGTTTTGCTTCACAGCAGAGAGTTCTTCAGTGTCTGAGAAGTTACGCTGTTCTGGGTTTTCTTGGATTTGCACTTGGTAAACTTGGAAAGTTAGTAGTCCTGTCTGCACCCGAGAGCAATCGCTCAGGTGAAGTTCTTCTGGGGTTCAGCCTGCAGACGTTTCTCCCGCGGCACGTGCACAGCAGGACTGAACGCAGGGTCTACATCTCTTCAGAGTTCTGTTGCGAGGCCTCCAGTTTCATCTTCTTCGAGGGTGGCGCTCCTTCCAAATCCTTGGGGGAGAAGAAGACAGGATACAGCTTACCACGCCGGGGAGGCAGCTAAGGCCAGCCGGGAGCCTGAAGGCCGACCCAGGAGGAAACGGAGGACCGGCCTCTGGGGTTCAAACCCGCAGCTCTGACCCCGCGTCCCACGTTCACCGAGTCCCGCGTCCCCCGGGCCCGCCTGTCCCCGCCGCGGGGGCTTCCCTCTGGGTCTTCCGAGCACGCTGGCCCCTGTGCCTCCGAGCTCCCCGTCCCCACACCAGCCTGGGCGGGTCTCCCCATCACCAGCCGTCCGGTCTGTCATTAATCGCCAGGGTCATCACCTGTGCACGAGTTCCAAGGTGACCTCTCCAAGCTCAAAGGCCTAGTCCGACCTTACCAGGTGGTCAAAGGCTTCCCCGATACTCGGCATTTGGTGAATGCACATGTGTGTTATTCTGGGGCAAAGGCCCGTAGCTGTGACCACATTCCTAAGTCCCATGGCCCAGAAAGGCCGGGCACTCACTCCTGCACCCTGACTTTTCCACATAGGCATCTCCAACCTGACCCATCACCCGAGACCAGCGGATGACTACCCACCCGCCCGCCCTCCATCCCAAGTCTGTCTGGACCCCACACCTGCCCAGGATCAAGCTGACAGTACCTGGGGGTGGGGGGAGGGCTCGTTTCCTCTCCCTGCTCCCACACCCTACCTACCAGCAAGTCCCACCAACTCCATCTCCAAGTACCCTTGGGCCTGCCCCCCCACGCCCGCTGCTGTGCCCACCCTGTCTGCACCTGCACCGTCACCTGCCCAGACAAAGCGGCACCCTGCTCCGCGGTCTCCCGACACAGCCGTCCACACAGTCTGAAAAACGCCCAAACAGCAATCATACACAGATCATGAAACCCACAGATCCTTTCCCACTGACTCCAGAGCAAAACCTCGGCTCCTCACCAGGTCGAGGAGGCCCAGCACCCAGCCCACGCCTACCTCGGTGCCTCGCCTGGCTGTTCTCTTCCTTGTCCGCTAGGCCCCAGCCACCCTGGCCTCCCTTTTGTTCCTCAGGCTCGCTCCTGTCTCCAGGCCCAGCCCAGAACACCTGCCCTCGTGGCTCTCTTTGCTTGGCCTTCAAATTCCCGCTCCTAGCCTGTCTCTCTGCCTACACCAGCCCGAAGAAAGCCCTACAGGCGGGCCCCCTCACGGTCCCATTCGGGTCGTTCCGCAGCACGCGCGACCTTGTAATCTGCTCGTACCTGCCTTGCCCTGGCTGTGTCTCTTCCTGCCCCACCCCACGATGAGCCTCAGGAGGGCAGGGAGGGACCCCGTCTCTGGCTTCATCCTGGGTCCCTAGATTCTGACACAGCGCCCGGTCCCCAGCGGGTGCGCAACATATGTTTAAGGGAGCGCTCGGGCCCTGACGTGGACTGCGTGGGAGTTTCTAGAGACAGACCCTGAGAGCAGGCATCACAGGGAGGCCGGAAGAGCTGCCTCTGTGTTCTCCCTGGTTCTCACTCTGAAAGCAACAGAAGCCCGACACAGATGTAACAGGAGAAAGCAGGTACTGTGCCTTCAGAGGACACTGGGTCCCGACGGGGAGAAGGTTCCTTGGTTCTGCAGAGCACATGGACAGAGGATAGCGTGTGAGCTTGGGAGTGGGCGAGAAAGGGAAAAGGGAGCAAAAGAGAGGAGCCGCGAGCTCAGGACAGTCAACGGGGGGGAAGAGCCAGAGTTCTGTTCCTCTGGGGAGGTTGGGGAAACCTTTTTTTTTTTCTTAAATGCAGGAACAGCCAAATGTCAGTGTCAAGTTGCTTGCTTAACAGTAATGTATCCGCCACCTTGGTCACAAACCTAGGAGCTCTGCGGATGAGTATCTGTGTCCGTGTGTCCTGAGAACAGTGAAAGAGGCTCCGTTCCAGGTCTGGGTGCCCTGGAGATGGGAGTGGAGGCTTGTGAGAATGGAAGACCCCCGCACCTTTCAGACATCTGGGGCGGGGGTTGGGGAACACGAGATGCCCCAGGACATGGATCAAAGGTTCAAGCTAACCTTTCGTCCGGTGAGTTCAGAAGGCCAGAAGACCCCAGCAGACGTCCTGGTTTTGTAGTGTGTACACTACAGGAGGCTTTGATTTTTAATCTAATGGGCTCCAGCTATGCCTGAGGTTCTAGATCTTGTTTTTGTCATTTCACATCAGGAGGATATTTCTTTCTGGTCAGTCTGTACCTGGGTCAGCCACACTCTTTAACAGCTGCATACCAGTCTGTTTGATCCACGACCCCCGATTAATTTAACCAGCCCCCTCTGGACAAACTTGGCTGTTGCCCGCTTCCTACCACTGCAAACGCACCTCCCATCACACTCCTTCTGTGTCTTTGGGCCTCTGGAGGCGTGCTCTGCAGGAGGAGGGGGCTGCAGAGCCAAGGGGATAGAGACCCTGGGGGAGGCCTGGCTTAAGGCTCTGCACAGCACAGACCAACTGCTGCCGCACTCTGGCCTCTTCCAGTCTTTCTGTGGCTACTTCTTGTCACTTTCTCTATAGTTTTTTTTTTTTTCTCTATAGTTTTATTAGTTCAAGTTTCGATGCCTCGGAGTCCCCACTCATCTTAGGTGAGCACAGAAGGTGGACAGTGAAAAATCACAGAGGTGGCATCTGAGGCATTCCCGTGTCCGGCTCCACACCGAGTGTGTAAGCCACATTCTCTCCTCCCATCCGCGCCCTGGGCCCAAGACAGTTCTGTGGTCCCATTCTGGCAGCTGCAGACAAGGAGGCTTGGTTATGCTAAGTGAAGGAGCTGGGATTCGAACTCAGGATGTTTGTTCCTGGCCACGGGCCACCTGTTCCTGCATGGATTCAGAATGGATGCTGACAAACAGGGATGACCCAGAACGGGATCCAAGCAAGGGGGCGGTGTGGTCAGTTGCAAAATTCCAAAGGACGCGTCATCGGACATTTGGGATTCTGAAGACATATTGTCCGCACACTAAAGGAAGTTGACTTTGGGGCACTAGAGCAGGCAAGGCTCTTGTGGACCCGAGTAAACAAAGTGACAAAGCCGAAGCTGGGACAAAGGCTGCCTCCTCTTCCTACACCCTGCTCCCCGAGGGCTGGGCCCTGGGACACTCACGACTCCTGCTCAACGAATGCAGGGAAGTGCCAATCTTCCAAGGAGAAAACAACAGAACGAAATAACGAAACACCTTTCAACGTACCCCCGACACCCCAACGGGCTCCCGGCCGATCTGGCTGCCCCTCTGAGGCCTCGATCGAGGTACCTGAGAGATTGCGGACATCTCTGCAGCCAGACCCACGTCTCCAGACGGCTGCCGCTCTACTTTCTCTGAACTGTTCATCGAGTTTTCCATTGAAGACTGCGAATTCTGCTCGTCAGAAGCATCTGAGGGAAAGCAAGATGACAGAAGCTGTTTTCAGACACGTGAGATGTGGAGCCAGATGGACCAATTACTAAAAATACCTGGAACTGGGTACTTTTGTGGCCAGGCAGTCTGTCGGGCCTGCAGCGAGCTGGGGCGCTTGGGAAGCCTCTTAGTTTTCGTGAGGTCGTCTTCAGCGGCCCTGGGGCCTTCAACCCTTGTCTGCACACCCACTACCTGCCATGTGCCCTGGGAGGAAGGACATCTTAGGGAATATGCTACGTGCTTTGAGCCGTGCGCAGCTGGCGCCCTCTGGTGGGCACAACGCATCCCAACCATCATGGCTGCTGACTCCTCCCTGTTCCATCCCGGATCCCGCGTTCTCCACCCGGGGAGCCGGCAGAGGTAACTGCCCCTTTGCAGGCACTTGGTTTAATAACGTGGGTCTTTTCCTGATCATCAGAGCAATGACTGATGATTGCACAGAAACAGAAAACACAGGAAAAAATAAAGTTAGAATCACTGAGTATCTCACCCCACCCACAACTACCAACCCACTAACATTCCAGAGAATTTATTTTCATCTCTCCAGATGTTTCCCCCCTACATGCATATAATTCTCTGCTCTCCCCAAATAGAGATCACACAGAATTCTGGAAAAAATGTTCACGTCTTTAAAAACTCTCTAAATACAAGAGTGCACAAGATGGCTGCACGGCTTCCGACAAGCAATCACTTATTTATGAACCCTGTTTCACCAACGATTCGGGCTACTCCTTACACATCGGTCTCCCTGCTGCCCTCCCCAGCACGGTCCTCTAGCAGCAGGAGGTTGCAGGCCGCAGCCGGCTGCCCGAGGCGGTGCGGCTGTGGGCGAGGAGGCAGCCGCGTGTGTACCTGAAGCTTACTCTGGGCCCTGGGCCGCGGAGCTCACGGTGGGAGCAGCGCCATCCTGCCCAGGGCCCCATTCTGCTTGCACGCGAGGCCCCAACAACATCCGTCACCCTGATTTTTTCAAAGGGCACTAGAAGATTCAAGAATGCCTCGCTTTCTGGGGTTCCTGAGGCAGAAAAGAAAAAAATATGTACATATCCAGGCTTAAGTCTTAAAGCGAGCAAGCAATACGGAGAGACGGGAGCCGAGTGAGCAGCACTCCGTGGCCTGAAGCCGGTGGGGAGCAGAGGGCTGGGGAGCAGGACAGGAAGCAGGTGTAAGACCCCCTCTCCCAAGGAGGCTGACCTCCCAGCATGTCCGCCCCAAGTGAGCTGCTCTTACCACATACGCTGACTCCCCGAACGCCAGCAGCCCTGATATCCTGAGGGCAGCACCCGGAAACCCACCACCCTGCCAGGGCCTAAGCTGAGTGTTCCTGCCGCCACCGGGGGGCTCAGGGGTCTGCTGTCTCCAGGGCTGGGTTCCGCCTACAACCTGCTACCTGGCGAGGACCCAGGGTTTAGAGATAGACCTGAGTTCCTGTCATGTCATGCCTCTGCCACTTGTTTCCTCTGGGAGCCCTAGAAGTCATCACGGTTGACAACAGCCACCCTGTGGAGTCAAGGTGAGGACTTAAGCAGAATGACAGCGGAAGTACTTAAGCAACAAAATAACCCAGGGGGACTAACTTTACCGAGGGCATAGGGCCAAACTCCCCATGAACCGGACAGCTCTTTAACATTTCTACTTCTTTTTTTAAAATTTATTTACTTAAGGAATTTCTACACCCAGTGTGTGGGGTTCCAACTCACGACCCTGAGATCAAGAGTCACACGCTCTCCCGACCAAGCCAGCCAGGCGCCTCGATCACGTTAAGTTAAACACAGAATCCCTGTACAACCAAGCTCCTCCACTGCTAGGGAGAGACCCAGAAGAACTGCAAACAGGTCATCACACTAATATTTGTACACGAATGTTGACGGCAGTAATATTCCTAACAGCCAAAAGATGGAAACAGCCCAAATGTAAATTAACAAATGCATCAAACGACAACACATGGCACATTCGCACAGTCCGCACAGTGGAGTATTACCGAGTCACAGACAGGAAGGAGGGAGTGGCACCTGCTATCACACGGAGGAACCCCGAAAACGTGATCCCGAGCCAAAGAAGCCAGACACAAAAGCCCACATATTACACGTCCACTTCTATGAAACGCCCAGAACAGGCAAAGCCGTACAGACAGAAAGCAGATGGGAAGATGCTGGGGTTTGGGGTGGGGTGGCGGGGGGAAGGGGGAAGTGACAGTTTATGGGCACAGAGTTTCCTTTGGGGGCGATGGAAATGTTTTAGAGCCAAAGGTGAATTTCACCTCAATTTTTTAAAAAAGGAAGAAATCCACGTCGACGTCATGTTCTCGTTCGTAACCGATGTTTGCTTCAGCAAACTCTGAATTGTTACTCTGCCCGCCCCCAGCCTCCCCTCTCCGTCCTACAGTGAGCTCTGCAGACTGGACGGGGAGGCTCAGAAATCACGGCCAGCCACCCCGAGGGCCAGGCTGACCTGGGCCCGGCCCGAGAGCTCAGCGGGAACTGGCCTTAAAGCTCACGGAGCACGCGAGGGCTCGGTGCGGCGGCCTGATTCTTCTAGCCCTGGTGCTGGAACTCACCCAGGGGAAATTATTTTCCTAGGGCCTAAATTTAGTCCGGCGAGTTTGGACATTATGTCATTCCCTGAACTCACTCAGCAGTAAACAAGTTCAAAGCAAGGTCAACAGCTGGTGACTAACCCACCCTGTCCCGCCGGCTGCACGTACCCACTGGGAGGCCTTCATGCCTTTCCCGTGGGGGCTCCCCCAACGGTGCCGGGCACCCCCGCCCTCGAGCAAAGCCGGGCGACTGTGCAGGCCCCGTGACCTGGGGTCTCCAGAAGAGGACCCCGGTGCAGTTCCCGCCTGGGCCGGTAAAGCTTTTGGTGGCGGGAGAGGAGGACAGGGAGGAGGGCAGGGTGTCATAGTCACCAACATGGTTCTGGAAGCAGTGACCCAAGAAGCAATTCTGCAGTTGCGCTTTAACTGGCTTTTAGGGCAAAGGAGACGCAGCCCCGGGCACGGGCGCCCCGGGGGAGCAAGCACGCGGGACGGGAAGGAAGCCCGCGTGTGCGCGCACCTGGGCCGGCAGGTGCGGCGACGCCCCTCGCTCACGTCCGGCTCAGGCTCGGGTGAACGTTTCTGCGTCCTCTCTACCCCATTCCTGTCGGGGACTCGATGCGGGAGGCAACTTTCATTTGTCTCATTGTATAAACAAGGAAACAGGAAGGCTCGCAGGAGGTGACGCCACGGGCCCAAGGCCACACGGCTAGCGAGCGTCAGCCCAGATGTGACAGCTCGTCCTGTCCCCGGTCCCAGCCCCCCGGTCCCACCGCCCGCTGCCCGCAGAGCCCCAGGAGCAGGACGGCGCTGTGGGGACAGGAGAGGACACTCACCCAGAAGGCCCTCGTCCAACCTCCTACTACGGTGGCTCTCAACGGACGGCGATTCTGCCCCTCGGGGACGTTTGGTAGGGACCGCAAAGGTTTCTGCTGTCACACCCGGGGGCGGGGCACGCTCCCGGCAGCTGGTGGGGAGAAGCCAGGGAGGCCTCTGCCCGGCCCACCACACACGGGGCGGCCCCTTGGGCAAGGCCCGTCCGGCCCGAAGGCCAGCCGCACTGGGGCTGAGCCGCTCTGCCGGCCCGGCGCTGGAGACACACGGTGGGACCGGCCCGAAGCGTCAATGCCTGCTCCTCTGCCTAAAGCCACAGTCCCTCCGTCCCCCCAGCTCCACGGTGTCCGAGCGCAGCTGAAACGTGTGGACAAGACTCGCTGCAGGGTCACGTGTGGGGAGAAAAGATGGAAAAAGCCTAAATGATCATCAATGTGGCGACTATTTAAATAAATGATGACCTGTTCCCACCACTGAAGAGTACGAAGCTGGTAAAGAGAATGAGACAAACCTGTACGTCCTAACGCGGAGCAATCTCCATGGTGACTGTTAAGGGAAGTATTCTAAAAAAAGGAGGTTATAATTTCATCTAGATTCTTCTAGGTGCACAGACTGTCTCTGGGACCGCCACACGAGACTCACCGAGACTCACCGGCGGTCCTCAGGGGGCAGGGAGGACACTCGGGCTCTGGCTGGGAGGCCGTCCTAACGCCTGGGTTGTTCCCCGTGGGTGGGTCACCTGCACCCTGCCCCTCCCCCAGGCCCACCTGCAACAGGAGCCGCCTTCTGCCTCCAGCTCGGAAAGGGGTGCGGCACCGAGCACCTGAGGCCCTCACGCCTGGCTGGCTCGGCCCCTTCCCCACACGTCCCCAGGCACTGGCTCCGGTCCCTTCTGCTTGCGCTGTTCATTCCCCTCTGATCCCTGCTCCGCCTTGGAGCCCAAGTCAGCAGCACCTCCTCCAGGAAGCCTTTCCTGAGCCGCCAAGGCTCCCTCTTCCTACCTTCTATCACAGCACTGCCCACAAACCCAAAAGCCCCCTTTAGGGCCAGGCAGTACTGTGAAGGAGTCTCTGGGGCTGTTCAACTCAGATGCAGGTAAGGGGGAAAAAAAACCTAAAGGAATATTCTGTTCCTCAAAGAAATATTGCAACCTCTCAGGTTTTTGCTTTTCCACTTTTGATAGAGAAATAGGTTTTTAAAAAATGTAATTTTTCCTTTAAATGAGTAATAAGGGGGCACCTGGGGGGCTCGGTCAGTTGAGCGACTGCCTTCTGTTCGGGTCATGATCCCAGCATCCTGGGACCGCTCCCCCTGCTTGTGTTCTCTCACTAATAAATACATAAAATCTTAAAAATAAGGGCGCCTGGGTGGCTCAGTGGGTTAAAGCCTCTGCCTTCAGCTCAGGTCATGATCTCAGGGTCCTGGGATTGAGGCCCGCATCGGGCTCTCTGCTTAGCGGGGAGCCTGCTTCTCCCTCTCCCTCTGCCTGCCTCTCTGCCTACTTGTGATCTCTCTCTCTCTCTGTCAAATAAATAAATAAAATTTAAAAAAAAACAAAAAAAACAAAAATAAATGAGTAATAAGGAAAGCAACAGTGATCATGGAATAACCCAGGGCCACGACTCTCGGGCCTCAGTGTCAGGAAGACAACAGGGAGCGGCAGGGAGTGCGGCAGCCGGCAGATGCCCGCCCGCTCCCCATCCCTGGAAGGGCAGCCACATCTCTGCTGCTCCCTGGAGAAGCAGACCCGGTATTGCCCAATCTTCTGATTTTCTCAAGAGAAGGTGGAAATCAATCTTATTTTAAGTGAAATTGTTTAATTTTAAAGTTCTGACATCCAATTCAAATTAAAAATAAAAACAGCGCCAGGCCCGTGGCCACAGTCGCACGCCCCGCACTGGATCTGGTCTGTCTGTGACCTCACAGCACAGGGAGGCCTTCCTCTCAAGAAGACCCGACCCAGTCCCTCCCCAAGCACAGTGAAGCCTGGACTCCAGGCCAACTGCCGTCCCCACGGGGTAAGCGGCCCAGCGGCCCAACCTCATGCTCAGCTTGGCTATGTCACCCCTGCCCGCTGGCCCTCTTCCTCCCTCTCCCTTCACAGGTGTTGGCGAGGCCACTCCCCCCAGATGCTAGGGGTCACCCTCTAGTCCAGCCCAGGTACTGCCTGTCAACACACACTGCATCTCAGAACCTCCAGAATACACCTCGGTATCAGATAAGCAAGAACTGTGGCCCCATCTTCTCAGGTGTAATGACGGTACTTGGGACGATGTAAGAAGACAGTCTTATTTTTAAGAGATGAGTGCTGAAGTGTTCAGGGGCAAAATGCTGTAAGATCTTTAAGTTACCTTCAAATGCCCCCCCCAATATTTACAGACAAAGCAAAACAAATAAACAAATGCTGAATTCATTTACAATCTCCCATACATGGGACAGTACCCTATTCATTTTTCTGTATGTTTCAAAATTTTCAAGAATCCAGAGATCCCCAAATAGACAAAAATAAACCAACATTATACACATCCAATGCATATATGTCCTCCACAACCAGAGACTGCTTCTTGCCACCTTGTCCGCTCCCACCCTGGTCACACCAGCCTTAGCCCTACTATGTGTTCTCAATCACAGCATCCAAAGTGGTCCTCTGGACCATGGCACTCCATCCCAATGGCTCCTGCCTCCCTTGGCACAGAAGCAAGGGTCTATTTAGTGACCTAAGAGCCCCCTACACTCAAGGTCCTGCCTCCTCTGACCTCATCTCACTTTGTGAACCCCTTCTCTGCCCTTTCCCAGCCACTGAGCACACTCCTGCCTCAGGGCCTTTGCACTGCCTGTTCCCTCTGCCCACAGTGCTTTTCTCCCCCTTTACCTAATTTTAGCCTAATTTGTTCTGATGTCACCTTCTCAGTGAGGCCTTCCCTGTCCACCCTATTTAAAATGGAAACACTCCCCATAATTCACCAAGACTCTCCATTCCTCTTTCTTATTATAGTTCACCACAGAACTCGTCTTCCCAACACTAGACTGTAGGATTTTTAAATTGCCCCACAAGAAGATGAGCTAGTCTAGGCATTACCTTTCTTCTACTGTGACCTTCTAGGGGTCAGCATGTGGCAGGAGACCTGTCGACCAACTCCACGAAGGCCCAGCCCCCGCAGGCACGTACCTTCGGTCCCAGGAAGCTCCTTCCCGTCGGCCTGGGCCTCGTCTGCCTTGGCGTCAGTGCCTTCGCTGGGTACGGTGGAGTTGGGTTCCGGAGCAGGGCTTGAGTTACTGCTGTTCTCCTGTTTGATCGGGGAGGCATCTGCTATGGAGCTCTGGTTGCTGTTATCATCTGCAGGGGTGGGAAGAGAACCACAGGCTGACATCCCACAGCTACTCAGCTACTCGGGAAAGGCGGGTTGCGGGCTCGGCCTCCCCAAGCCTCTCTGCTGGCAGCCCCACAGGACGCGCTCCCAGGGAAGGAGACACTTCCCCCCCCCTCCAGACCTTGGAGATGAGCCACCAGGGGCCGCTCCACACGTCCTGCCAGGAGAAGGCTTCCGCGAGCCTGCCTGAACGTCCCCCGCTGGCTCAGCCCTGTGCCTGGCGGCGGCAGCGACACACAATAGCCTCCCACATTTCAAGTCTTGGGGGGACATCTGAGGCCTCAGTCTGGGTGAAGAAGCCAGATTTGTGCACCTGGCTCTGTGGTAACGCAAAGGCTGAAGCATGGTCCATGAGGCAGCGTTGCCAAAAAGTCCCACTGATCTAATCAAGTGTCTAGGCCAACTTCCACTTGATACAAAATAAAAGGGGGAGAGAACATGTTAATGGAAAGTAGGATATTATTCCACAGGATAGTTGGCCTAGGCTCTTCAAGTCAGAACCATTAAAGAAAAGACAGAGAGACAGAGAGAGAGAGAGAGAGAGAGAGAGAGAGAGAAGGAGGGAGAGAGAAGCAGGGAAAATTATTATAAAGAAATGTAAGAGAATTAACAGCTAAATTAAGGACATGTGAAAATTCTTTTCTTTTAAATTGATTTGAGAGAGAGAGAAAGAGAGTGACCACAAGCAGGGGGAGGAACAGAGAGAGAGGAGGAAGCAGGCTCCCTGCTGAGCAGAGAGCCCGATGCGGGCCTCGATCCCAGGACCCTGAGATCATGACCTGAGCCGAAAGCAGATGTTTAACTGACTGAGCCCCCAGGCGCCCCATGAAAATTATTTCGATTCTGTTTTGAATATGCCAACTTATAAGGGACATTTTGGAACTGGGGAATTTGAATATAGTCTGGGATTTAGAAGATACGACGGAGTAACGGTTACTTTTGTTAGGAGTGAAAATAGCACGGCGGGTGTGTAGAAATGTCACTTATTAGTGATGTGTGCCGAAGGGTTGAGGCACGGACTTAAAACACAACGCAGGGAAACTTATTTTAAAACAGTCCCGCACAGGGCCTACGACTCAGAATTCTCTGAACTGAACGCTCGAGAGCTATACAGTTTTAATATAGAAACTGCATTTCAATTAAAAAACTTACACACACACACAAAAAGATGAGGCAAACGTGGCACGTGAGCGAAGACCTAGGTGACGGGCGTATGAAGTTCATCACGCTAGTCTTCCTACTGGTCTCAACAATGAGATTTTGCATAATACAGAGGAAGAAAGAGAAGTAATTGGAGCCCTGCCTTCGCGGTTGAGCTGGTGGCAGGGGGCACACATCCTCCAGCGCTGGACCCCGTCTTTGGCACAGAGAGTCATGTGAGGTTGCAGATATCCAAGTGGCGATTTCGAAACTATCACCACATTGCCTTTCTGGGCCACGCTGTGCACCTGGGACCAAGGCCACTTTTGTGAAACAGAAGGAGGAGACACAGAGCAGCAGGCGCGCATCCCGGGCCCTACTGCATGCTGGCACCTGGGCAAAAACGCCCCCAGTCACCTGCTTCATCCTCCCGACCCCGACAACCTGCCGGGTGGGTGCTGTCACCTCCCTTGTTTCCAGCGGGGGAGACTGAGGCTCTGAGAGGCAGAACCCGGCAGCTCAAGCAGCTCCGCCCAACTCCAAACTCCATCTGCCGAGGAAGCACCAGGCAGTCGCACGGTACTGGCCAGGTAAACTGCACCTTATTCTAAGTGTACTGGTTATAGGAAAGAGCCTCTTGTGAATTCTGGGACTTTAAAAAAAAAGGTGCACTCTCCTGATTTGCCCTTTAAGAAAATCTAAACGTCCTTCCTACACTAAGCTATGTAGGTAAAACGCAGAGGCCTGACCCACAGGTCCCAGCATGGAGTTATGTTAATTAATGACAACAAGTACTAATGTTTAATGAGTTAGTTGCTGGAGCCTAACCTGGCCACCTGGTAACCACGTGACCCTGACATGCGGGTCAACGTTGGCAGAATCTCAAACTCCAAAGAGGTGGCTCCAGATACCCACTGCCCCACTGGGAGCCTTCCAGGTAATCCTGTCCAGGCCCACATCGTCCTCGCCTTTGCACACATCTATGCCCCGCGGCCGGATGAGCGTCTTGGCCGCACAGGTGCACTAAAATGGAAAGGATACTGAGAAGGTGAGCGAGGCTCCTGGGCTGATGGCTACACACTTCGACTCTGCCTCCAAAGGACTCAGGGTGAGCACTGGCATCCGTGGGCTTCCTAACCCGGGGCGGCCACCTCCCCGAGCCCTCATTTCCTCATCCACACAATGGGGCTTGTTTTTAGGATGAAATGAGGTAAGGCATGAAATGGGCTTAGCAAGATGCTTGGCGCATTGTGACAGCAACTTCCATGTCATCTACTAACATGCCAAGGGCTTTGAGAGGGTTATCTCACTGAATACTCACAGCGACCTTGCGAAGGGGGCATCACCATTCCCACGGGGCAGAGTGAAAACAGAGCTGACGGTTGCCTGTTAAGGAACTGGCCCAGGAGCACACAGCCAGATGGGAAGGTCCTAGGTGCCAGATGTGAACCCAAACTCGATCTCGTCCTCTGCTCTAAAAGGCTCTCACCTGTGAGCCAGGCAGGGGTCTTCTCAATCCCTAGAGAGTGGGGAGCTAAGCCTGCCCGGGGCTGGGCGGGGGGGCGGGTGGCGGGTTACGTCCCAGCTCCAATACCTGGTTCAATTGTGGTTCCATGTTTCAACTTCAACCACATGTGTTCATGTGGTTCCATGTTTCAACTGTGACTGTGTGGCCAGTGAGGGGCTTTCTTGACATGTGAGCTGTCAGCACAACCCCTCTGTGCTTTCTGAAGCCAGCCCAGCAATAAGCAAGACCAGGACTGTGTCTTCCAGACAGGTCAGTCTGGGCAAATGGGAAAGCTCACTGGCACTCCCTCCCCAGAGCAAGACAGCCCTGGAACCAGAGGGGCAGAAACACAATCAAACCAAGATTCCCTTCTGACGTACTTATTTATCTAATACCACTGAGCTGCACAAAAGGCCCGTGTGGTCAAAAGGATAAAGACGTTGAAACGGGGATCAAGAGATGGGAAAAGGAGAGTGGTACCAGGTCTGCTAGTGGCCGCCCAGGCAGGTGGCCCTGGAGTGACCACAGCCTCCTGTAGGAACAGCTGCGGCTCCCTGGAGGGGAACACACTCCCTGAGTTTCTGGGTCTGATTTCTCAAAGTATGGCAGAAATGCAGATTTCCTGGTTTATAAATATGGGAGACTCAAATGTTACAGAAATTTCATGTTTGACTCTCTCAGGTCAGAAGTTGGGCAGCGGTCTTCCTCAGGGGGGTGGTGGGGGACACCAGGGGGACGGCCAGGCACCTTTCCAGCTTGACCTGGGCCGGTTACATGGGGGTATGGACTCTGTACACCTATCGTGAAGTCATACCCTTATGGTGTGTCAGCCTTTCCTCTCTGTTAACGAGGTAAAACGGGAACTCAACGCGACCCATGTCAAAACCGCNCAGAAGTTGGGCAGCGGTCTTCCTCAGGGGGGTGGTGGGGGACACCAGGGGGACGGCCAGGCACCTTTCCAGCTTGACCTGGGCCGGTTACATGGGGGTATGGACTCTGTACACCTATCGTGAAGTCATACCCTTATGGTGTGTCAGCCTTTCCTCTCCGTTAACGAGGTAAAACGGGAACTCAACGCGACCCATGTCAAAACCGCAGACTGGCTAACACAGGTCTCCAGCCTGGATTCCATCAGGGGGACACTGGTTATAACTTTTGAAATAAGACAGCAAAGGAAGGTAGGATGTCATTGCGGAAGGCAGGCGCCTGGGTCCTAGAGTGATTAACGGGATGCGGAAGTCCACTCTGGAGCTTCCCAGCAGCCAAAGCGAAATAGGAAATGGAAAACAGCGTCATTTTTACAGTAGGTCAGGCCTAGGAGGGAAAAACATCATAGACCCACAAAAAGTTCCTGAGCACACACAGGGCTGACAGGTCGCCCCAGGGAGGCTTGTGTCACTGGGCTCGAGAAGGTCTTGCTTTATGTCTCTGGCTTGTTTTACGTTTCTTGCCTTGCTGTGCTGGGAACAGCTTCTCCTCTGCTGAGCCTTCTCCTGGGCACCGAGGCCTCCCGGGGCTGCCCAGCCCTCCTACCCTTGCCTGGAATGTGAACAAACCAGCTAGCGAGAACAAAAACCGCGTGCTCTGCCACAGCCCAGGGCCTGGCAGGAGTGCTCACCGTGCATGTCCATCATTCCCGGGGAGGAGCTATTCTCCGGCGTGGTCACCTCAGAGCCACACTTCTCGTCTTTGCCCTTTTTCTTGTTCTTGTTCTTCTGCAGGAGAAAACAGAGCAGAAACCGAGTCACCACATTGTGCGTGCATGCGTGAGCAAGCCCTGGGGAGTGAGGTGAATATTTCATTCGGCCGGTTCACCTTGGAGCCTGCAAGTCTCCAGAGGGCTCTCCTTGGCCTGCATTTGAACACGTCCCATTAGGGGCCTCGCCTGCAGAAGAGAGGGTTCTGGGGCTGGGCGCAAACCTGCCGTGTGTGGGGGGCCAGCACCAGCCGGCATGCAAACAGGCACAGTGATGCCAGGTGAGGGATAGCGAAGACACAGGTCACACACTCCCACTACCTGCAGGCCCGCGGCTGCTTTTTCAAAGAGCAGTCAGCGGACTCCCAGCACCGCACTGGAAAGCGGGTCGAGGAGGGAAATCCCAAGGAGGGAGGATGGCGAAGAGGATGCTTTTCGTGTACAGTTCCCTTCGTGTTTTGTTTTGTTTTGTTAACAAATGGAATAGGATGGTGTTGGAAATGACCTGTGTCCACTGGTAATACTCGTTCAATCACAGCACATTCTTTCAACGTAACATAATGCAATAATTACTGAGACTAAGACAGCAGTTCACGTCCTACTGTGGAATGATCTACAGAAATATCAGCATATTAGCGTATCTCGGTCACCTCCGGGATGTATAAAAGGCAGGTGCAGACAGGGGAAGAGAAGACCACTGTTCACGGAAAGAAAAGGACGCGCGGGTGTCTGTGGGCACCCTCTCTGGAAGGATGGACAAATGCTGGCTGCCTCTAGGGAAAGGAGCTGGGGGGCTGTGGGGGCACACACATGGACGGGAAGCAGATTTACAGAAACACACGTATATATACATATATTTGAAGAACGCAGCATTTGAAGAATATGCACACCTCTAGAGATGGAGAATCAGTTGGTGGATTCCGGGGCCGTGGAGCTGGCGGGGAGTGACTGCTAACAGGTGCGAGTTTTCTTTCGGGGGTCATAAAAATGTTCGGGAATTCTAGCAGTGACGGCTAGACGGCAGTGAATATACTGACAGTGACTTGTATACCTTACAAGAGTGAATTCTGTGGCATGGGTGTTGTCTTCACTGGAAAAAGAAATGTTTTTCAAGTCATGTTTGAATCCGGTAAATTGGTTTCCCTATTGAGAAGAAAAAAACTGGGGCGCCTGGGTGGCTCAGTGGTGAAGCATCCGTCTTCGGCTCGGGTCGTGGGTCTCAGGGTCCTGGGATCGAGCCCTGCATTGGGTTCCCTGCTCGGTGGGGAGGCTGCTTCTCCCTCTCCCTACGCCCCTCCCACCTGCTTGTGCTCTCTCTCGCACTTTCTCTCAAAAAAATAAATGAATAAAATCTTAAAAAAAAAAAAGAAAGAAAAAACTTGCAAGAGTACTGAAGGGGGAAAAAAATGGTGCAACCATGTTGTAATTGGGTGTTTAGAAAAATAAAAAGCTACCTCTCCACAATATGGATTCCTGGCCACAGCCACCAGAGATTCCCACTCAGCGGTCTGGGGCGGGGCCCAGGGACCTGCATTTCTCCTCGGTTCCCAGGGGACTGGATGCTCAGCCAGGGGTGGGGCCCACAGCCCTAGAGGGAAAGGGGGTGAGGGCAGCACCATATTGAACATGGTGGCTCAGAGACAATGGCAAATTAGCATTTTCCAAGCACCGTGGGCACCGCTGCTCTGGGTTAAGTTCTCGCCGTTTGATGTGCTGCCTTCACACCCCTGCAGAAACCTCAGGAACTGGCCGATGCTGCTCCAGGGCGCAGAAGAGGGAACTAGGGCCCAGCACGTTGGGGTCACCTGTCTGACGTCATAGGTTAATGTGGGGGGGGCGCCTGTCCTTGACCTCTGTGCCCAGCCTGCAGCGGCCCTGTCCTTCCCAACAGCCCATATATTACACTTTCTCCTTGATCACAATCCATCTTGGCACCTCCCTGATGTCTGTTTCATGCTATTCTATAATTATCTTTCCCAATGAGATTATAAATTCCTTGAGAGCAGGGACCACGACTTCTCAAATGCAACCGGCGGTGATACAACACCTAATGATGTGCAAGGCGCAGACGGGGCCAGAGCCAGGAGCTGCCTTCGTGGAGCCGGCTGCACCCTGCTCTCCCCTCTAGGACGGCCGGCCCCGACGGCTGTGACCGGCTAGGTCTCGGGGCCTCAAGGAACGCAACCCTGGCGGCTGCAGGAGCCCAGGCCAGAACCAGGAAGGGTGACAAACACCACTGTTCTCAGCCCAGCGCCGACCCCCCCGGAGCTGGGCTTGGATCGCGGGGCGAGAATGGAGCCCGCCCCGCCTGGAGCCCCGAGACAGGTCACCGGAGATGGTGGTGGGGAGGCTGAGCCCTGCCTTCTTGGCCCCCTGGACACCCCCCAGTCATGACCACGACGCCCCAGATGCAAACGGAACCATCCACCCACGCAGCCCAGCGTGCGCCATCTTCCTGAGCTCGCGTGACTAGGGAAGGCACTCGGGGCAGGACAGTCCCTGCACAGGTCTGCAGGTGGGACCGTTCTGGATGCTGACTGGAAACAAGAGGTGCTGACCTGGGGTGTCCGGGGCTAAACTGGCCCAGGAGCCTCGAAGCTGAAAAACTGCCTGCGATGTAGGTGAGGAGCAGCTGCCGCAGTCCCCACCCGACACCAGGCCCGGCTGCTGAAGCTCCCTCCAGTGGGCGTACCCCCCTTGCTCCCCACCCCAGGGTCCCAGCAGGGGCTGTGTTCCCGAATACCAAACCCTCTCGCTCTGCGGGCTCTCCACCAGCAGAGAGAGCACGTGCTCTGGAGTCAAACAGACCCGACACTTGCTGTGTGATTCCGGGGAAGTGGCTTTATCTCTCTGAGCCTGTGTCCTCACTTGTACAAAGGGGATAAAGAGTCAACGCGACAGACCTGGCACGGGAAACAGGAGGCAACGCCTGGCAGATGGTCAGGGGCTCGGGAGCAGGGGCGCGACAATGACGGGGGAGGGCCCGCTCGTCGGTGCGTACGCTACGCCCAGACGGCGGGGCCCAGGGCCCCAGGGCCCCAGGGAGGGGACGGCTCTGCACGAAGCTGCGTCCCCACGGCAAACTCTAGGGCTCTCGGCCCAGAAGAGACAACTTGCAGGGGACGCTTCCCAGCTCCCTGAGGTTGCCGAACTCCGGGGCTGGACTATGAGCGGGGGGAGGGCCCACGTGCAGCAGCCTCTCCAGCCACCAGCTGGGTCCTTCGGCTTCCCAGGTGGCCTTGGCCCCAGGGCAGTGGTGGACAGCACCGCTTCCTGTGGTACAGGGGGCGCGGACGGCTGGCCCACCCCACGGGCTCGGCCTACATACTCACATCGTCCACCTTTGGCTCTGTCACAGGGACCCACTTGTAGATTCGCAGGGATGTGTCCCCCACAGTCACCCACTTCTTCTCCCTGCAGAAGATGAGGAAGAGCTCGTTACCAGGGGGTTTCTGGGGCAGACCCCTGTGCACCCCTCGCGGGGGGCATGGGCCGTACTGCCTTGGAGTAGCTGCAACACAGGGGCTGCTCAGCTTGGGGTTAAAGGAAGGAGCTCCAAACCACTCCAGATCTAGCAGCTGGGCGAGTCATTCATGAGCCCACGCCTCAGTTTCCCCATCTGCTGGACCACACAGGGTCCTCAACCTCTCTGGGCTGCCGCGAGGACGACAGGACACACGTGTGAAAAGCTTCCCCACGCCTTGAAGGATGTGCCTAGTGAGACCGGGGGCACAGAGCGGCTGCCATCAGACAGGATTCCTCTGGATGAAGGGAACTGGGCCCCAGGGTCCTCCAGCTTTTGTGCCTCACACCACTGCCAACTCCACGGAGACAGCGAACTGGGCCACCCCAACCCCTTGGGCAGCAGAGCGGGCTTTAGGCCAGCAGGGCGCTTCCTCCTCGGGGTGAGGTGTGAAGGGACCTTCACCAAGGGCACCCAGGGCTCATCCTGTCCTCCCCGCAAGGCCTCTGAGGTCAGAGGAAGGAGGGCAGGAGAAAAGAGCGTGAGTAACCACCCAGGGCTCTCCGGACGCAAACACCATCTGGAGGAGCCGCGGGGGGTGGGGGAGCAAAGGCAAACTGGGTGCCCAGTGGCCTCGGCCCCAAGGGTGCTCCCCAGGCCTCGACAGGGAAGCACAGCCCGAACTGTGGACAGCAGCCAGCCGGAAGGAGGCCCGAGACCCCACACCCCGGCTCTAAGACGGGCATGTTTCTGGTCTTCCCTCCTAATACCCACATCCGCACAGTCCCCGATTCCACACCCATCCCAGCCTAAGCTCCTGGGGGACCTCATCCAGGGACCACCGCTACTAGAATCAGGTTTACGGGTAAGGAGAAAAATCACAAGCCACGAGAAGGAAACGGGGTGACTGGTTTTCATTAAGGATAATAATTAACACCCTCGCCTCCTCACCACTGTGCTCCAAGCCACCATCATTCCCTAGACTCCTGCCACAGCCTCCAAACTTTGGTCCCGGACCCCTGCAGACGACAAGTCAAGTCATGTCACTGTCTGTCCCTAACGCTGGGAATGAGAGCCCAAGGCTGTGCTCCTGACCAAATCGAGGGCCGGAGGCATCACCCGGGAAGAAAGCTGGGACTCCCAACCAAGTGGTTTGGGCTCTAGGGCCCCCGTTCCCGGCACCAGGCCCTGCCATCTCAGGAGAAGCAGGAGGTCGCAAAGGATCTCTCGCGGCTACTGGATTCAAGGGACCCAACGTGGGATGTCGGGTCCAGATGCACACCCAGGACAGGCGACAGAGCCGCCAGAAGCCTCCAACAAGTTTAGTGACAAGGGTTCCACCAGAACTGAGATTTACAAGTGGCAAGAGCACCTCTGTGAGCTGCCAGGTACCTGACAAGCCTTCCCTCCATGGGGAGGTGGCCTTCACGGGCTGGTGCGACCCGTTACAGCCACCTGGCACCCCTTGGCAACAGGGGGTTCGGGACACCAGAGCAAATTCAAAACCAGCTAACCCAACCCACAGAAACCTCCGTTCCCCAAACGGTGCCTGTTCAGGTCCTACAGATTCCTGGCTGGAGGAAGCCACAGTCTGGCTTTTACTTATTTTAGGACTATTTCTAGTGTCTTCTACGTGCTAAGCTCCCATACACACTTGCTCTAATCTTCCGATAACCTTGTGTGGCAGGAAAGGTCACCCTCCCCATTTGACAGATAAAGAAACTGAGGCACAAGAAAGTGAAGTCATCCTCCCCAGGGTCCGTATTCAAAGCCTCCACGCTACCCTGCTTGGAGCAGCTTCTCCCACTCCGCCCCCACCCCCTTTTAGCCCAGAAAGAATTAAGTGAAGACACGTACCTAAGTCACCACCCACCCACCTCCCACATCTTGGAGGCAGGGTGGACAACCCGTAATCCGTGTCCCTCCCCACCTCCATTCTGAATAATCAGAAGACACCTGGAAGGGACAGGGGCATCCCAAGGAACAACCCTGGTGACAAAGCAACAATCCCAATAGTCATTGTGTGCTAAAGGCCAACATCTGCCAAGTGCTTTATTTACAATAAAGCCCTCTCCCCCAAAGACTGCCCAATAAGCCTACGAGAGGGGAACCACTTTATGGGTGGGAAACAAGAGGTCCAGAGAGGTTATGTAACTAGTTCATGGTCACACAGCTAGTCCAAGGCAGAATGAGGACTGGACATAGGCTCTGACCTAGAGCCTACCCTCTGCTAAGAAATCATTCCACAGAGCACATCGGTTACAGAAGCTGGACAAAGAAACACAAATCGCTAGCAAATGGCCAAAGGCACTCACTACTCAAAATCCACAAACCGGCTTCCATGGCTAGGGCCCCAGTAGGCCAGCAAATCCAAGGTTTGGTTGTGTTAAAAACAAAAACAGGGGCACCTGGGTGGCTCAGTGGGTTAAAGCCTCTGCCTCCGGCTCAAGTCATGATCTCAGGGTCCGGGGATCAAGCCCCACATCGGGCTCTCTGCTCAGCAGGGAGCCTGCTTCCTCTCTCTCTGCCTGCCTCTCTGCCTACTTGTGATCTCTCTCTGTGTCAAATAAATAAAATCTTTAAACAAAACAAAACCCAAAGTAACTGCCTTACAAAACACAGGCTGAGTCTCAAGGCAGAGAGCGCGCAGATCTGGGCTCTGCCGCCGGCAGGTGCGCCCAGAGGAAGCCTCGAGTTGCACGTGCTTCCCAGAGGGGCTGAAGGGCCTACAACCTACGGGCAGACCACAGCCCGGTTCTCACGCCTCCCTTTGCCTCAGCTGGTGCCTCCTTGGCCTGAGTCCCCCCAGTGCGTCCCAAGGACTAGAAGTCTGCCTTCAGCTGCACGTCGACCGGACACTGAGGGGCTCTAGGACACCGGGAAAGGCACTAACAGCCCAACTGCAGGAATGGACCTCAAGACGGGCCTTGGCCCGGAGGCCACGCAGGGCGACAAGGCCCTGGGACGTGGGCAACGAGTCAGAGCAAGCAGCAGGGAGGACAAGAAGGGATCGCACAGACATGACCGGTGGGCGCTGGGTGTCCCCTCAAGCCGGCAGCTCCCTGGAAAACAGCACACGGGCTCAGGGAAACGGTAAAGTTGCTCCCAGCTCCCCAAACCCACCCTCCCGGAACACGCGGCCCCGGCCCTCAGTGAGGGGATTCAGCTGTACCTACTGTTTTATAGCCGGGATGGCAAGCAAGTGGCCAACAGGTATGTTTTGTCTGGTCTGCATATCAGTTTTTAAAATTTGAATCAAGTGCCAAACTTTAAGAAGAAAAAAGTGAGACTCCACATAAAAATCCAGACTCCTAACGACTCTCACAAAGGCGGTGCTGCGGCCAGAGGGGGCCCACATGCGTGAGGGGTCAGGGATCTCTCAGAGCCCCCAGCACTCACCCCTCCCTGGAGGCACTGCGCCCACATTCTGCACAGCCAGCAGGCCACACACCCCCCCTTGCCCCAAAGCTGCCTGGACGCACCCCACACACCGCGAGGGCTCCCGCCCTGCCCCCCCATAACCAGCCAGGCTCCAGCACCGCTCTCTTCCCCTCCAGACTTGGGCTCCTGGACTGAAGGGCAAATGGGGTCCTAGCTCTAGCAATAAAGTCCCCGACACTCCCCCGCCCCCAGCACAGGCTCCCATATAAGCCCGTAAGCACCCGTCACAGATTTTCCAGGCCATGGTCAACTTCTCATGTTTTCCTGGGTCTAGGTCCAAGGGCTAGCCACGGAGACCACCTTGGCGTTCCTGCCCAAGGGGGCCACGCTGACTCCCTCAAAGAGACGGTGAATGCCCTCACTCTGTATTCACCTCCCAGGGCTAGTCCTTGACACCTGAGGAGGCCTTGTCTATGGCTGGGGTTGTCCTAATTAGGCCCACGCTCACCTGACCTGCCTTGCCTCTGGCAAGAGGATAGAGGGGTGAGGCCCTGAACGCGGTCAAACGTCCTCCTCCCTCAGGAACAGGTGGGAAGTCTCCAGGGAGCAGACCTCTCTCCTCCAGGAAGTCATCGAGGGACCCTTCAGGACAAGGGCCCAGGGGTCCCGGGCCTAAGCCTACTTTGTGGCTCAAGCCTGTGTCTCCCACCAGTGACACTCCTCCCCAGTTCTTCTCCACTCACCCTGGGCCCCCAACCCTGGCCCAGTGTCCCAAAAATGGGCCCACCATTTTGTTCTTCTTCCAGCCATCTTGTGGCTGCCTCACAGCCTACCGGCCTGTCTTGCTGGGACACCAGACAGGGGAGGATAAACGGCTGGCGGCTAGGGATGGGGTGGTCACGGCTGACTGCTGGCTTTTTCTGGGGATGAGGGAAGGGAAGGGTTGGCGGAGGGGGGATTTTAGGGGTCCCCAGGGCTGAGAAGAAATACCACCCTAGGCCCACAGGATGAATGGTATGCCAGACACCTCTGTTCTCTGGGCAGAATATAAGATGCTGAATTAAATTCGAATTTCAGATCGATAACAGTTTAGTGTAAGTATGTCCCAAATATTGCATGGGACATACACTAAAATTTATACACATATATTGCTTATTTTTAAAAAGTTGTTTCACTGCTTATCTGAAATTCAAATTTAACAGGGTGTCCTGTAATTTTATTTGCTAAATCTGGCAAGCTGATGTCCCAGCCACTAGTGAAATGCATGGTTGATGGCCATGCAGTTAATAAACAACCCAAAGCCTCAAGGACTGACTGGAAGGCCTATTCTAAAAGTACAGTGAAGGGGAGATTTGGCTTCTGGGGGCTGGGGAAGCTCTGAAAATAAGACGAAGTCTTTTTTGCTTAAGAGGGGCAGGAGAAAAAGGGGGAAAAATCAGCAAAACACACACTTTGTGGCGTCCACCTTACAGTAAGGACACCATCAGTAACTGCTCCTGTTTGCAGGAAAACGTGCTTTTGGAGACGGGATCTTATTCTAGGAGGGAGAAAGCAGCCCCAGACCCATGGCTACCATGGTTAAAGAAGTTCCACAGTTTGCCCAAGGTCACAGCAAGGAAATGAACTGGAAGCCCAGCCATGAGATCCTGAAGCCTGAGGTCTTTATCATGACCTGCTTCCCAAAACACAGGGAGGGAAACCGGTTCTCTCCTTCCCCCAAACACAGGCCAGGCCAGAGCGGGCCTCCAGGCTGCCGGTTCTGCCACCCCCCGGGGTAGAAAACCCCGAAGCTCCATCTGCCCTCCCTGCAGAGCAGCTGGCAGCCTGGCCCCACAGAAGCAGCTGTCAGGGTGCCACAGCCTGTGTCCTGCTGGGAACCTGGAGCAGAAGGCCCCACCACGCCTCTCTCAGAACAGAGAAAGGCAGCTTGCCCCTGGCCCCTTTCTCACCTCCAGGCCTTGACAGAAGGGGCTCGGGCCCAGACACTGGTTCTTTCTTCGCCCCTGCACTAAGGCAGGGGACAACCCCAGCCTTCCCTCTGGGAATCCCACAGGAGAGGGGATTGTGGGCTTGTTTTCCGTGTGTGTTTTGGCCTGCAGCTGTTTCTGCCATTTTTAAACGGCTCCAGTTGGGCACCGGGCACCCTGGGTGCCCCTGGGAGCTCCCACAGCCCCGAAAACTCGGATCGCAACTTTGGAAGGCCTCCCCTTCTCGGGGTTCTGAAAATTCTTTGTCCCACTGGAGCCAAACCCAGCCCTTGGCCGGGCATCCGGCCATCCGCAGACAGCCCTTTCCATAGGAGGCCCGGGAGCACGTGGACTTTATTGATTTTCCTCTTGCCTTTTTTGTTGGGTTTGACTCAGAAAGGACAGCTAACTTGTGACAAGGCTAGGCTGGAGGCTCACCCCCAGCGGTTTTTAGAGACCAAGGCGTTACTCAAGAAATGGCACTCCTAAACATAAACATACCCCACCAGGGGCCTGCCCAGTTTTTAGTCTCTAAATAAAAGGGTCAGGACGAGCCCGCCGGGGCTGACACTCGAGACCGTCGCGGCTGCTCCTCTCCCTCCCTGACCCTGGTGAAGCCGTGGGAAAAAAAATAATAAAGTTGAAATCAAGGTGCCGGGAGTTTTCAACAAGTCTGCCCCAACCCGGCGATGTGCTGGCGCCCGGGGCCTGGCCCGCGGGCCGATGCGGAGCCAGACCCCGAGGAGGCGGCGGGCACGTTCGGTCCTATTAATTTCAACAAGGCCACGCCGGACGGACTCCAGCGTGAGCTCCAAGAACACGCGCGGCCAACCCCGAACCCCCTCTCCCCCGCGCGGAGAACAAAAACACCGGCTCTCTCTCGGCAAAACAAACACGAGCTGCCGCTCGGGGAAGGGCAGGCTCGGCCGAGGACCGGCGTCTGGCCAGAACCGAGCGGCCGCCGACCCCCGCGCGCGGGCGCCGGCGGGGCAGGGCGGGCAGGGCG
>LNAC01000056.1:2054473-2081596 GCA_002007465.1 Ailurus styani | reverse complement strand
GGGCGCGCCGGCGGGGTGGGCGGCCGGCCGTGGAGGGGGCGCGTTCCTCGGGAGCCGGCTGAGCGGCTGGTCCGCTGTCCCGGGTGTGTGGCAGCGGGTGCAATAATGCAAGTTTCCTGTGGGGCTCCCGACTTCTCGGAGTTGAAGGCGGCGGCGATTCGGGATGCGAGGTGCTCTTGGAAAGAGTTAGGAAGCACGGATCTCTGCTGGCCCTCTGCCCTGTGCAAACACGCGAGCTAGGACGTCGCTTCCCTTTCCCTCGTCCTTTTGGGAAAGCAGAATCGGAGGAAAGGTGCCAGGGGCGAGGCGACCGCGAGACGTTCGACCCTGCCTATTAAATAGCTTTCCGCGAAGGAATAGCTCGACGATTATCAGCATTTCAAAGGGGGCTCTTCCATTCCCTCTGGGGTTGCTGTCAGAGAAGCCCGATTTAAATTGAAGCTGCTCCTGCCCGAAGTCCCAGGCTCCGACCAGGTCCTGCTACCGCACAGATGGCCCTAGCAGGTGAAATGGGCTGGCCGGCCTACAAGGAGGACTTTATTTTTTTTTTAAGATTTTATTTATTTATTTGACACAGAGAGAGAGAGAGATCACAAGTAGGCAGAGAGGCAGGCAGAGAGAGAGGGGGAAGCAGGCTCCCTGCTGAGCAGAGAGCCCGATATGGGCCTCGATCCTAGGACCCTGAGATTATGACCTGAGCCGAAGGCAGAGGCTTTAACCCACTGAGCCACCCAGGTGCCCTACAAGGAGGACTTTAGTGGTGGTTTCTTCCCCATCGTGCTCAGGACAGCTCTGTGGAAGAATCTGCAATTATCAGGATAACGCAGGTGGCCACGTCTTGGTGTTCAGCTGCCACTAAACCGACTTGACCAGAGCTAATTCATGCCCAGATGGTGGCCAAGGCAAGGGAGAGTGACCCCGTTAGCAAACCCGGTGTCTTGGAGATAAACTAGTCCAACACCAGTCATTTTATCTGGGGGTACACTGAGTCCCAGGAAAGCTCAAGGTCACAGCCTTAAGCTAGACCCCAGACTCCCACTCATTCTGGAGCCAAGCAGTTTCCCCTGAGATTTTGGTTTTGGGGAGAAAAGCTACTGGAGAAATGGGATGTCTAATGCGAAAAATAAGATAGTACCTCCGCAAATCATTCTGAACATTATATAGGAAAATATGTCACAGCAGGTTATAAAACAGAGCTCTACTGTTGACCCTCTGATGACTTAGGGCCACAAAGAACTGAATATATGGGGCACCTGGGTGGCTCAGTCGGTTGAGCATCTGCCTTCGGCTGGATCATGATACTGGGATCCTGGGATCAAATCCCTCATTGGGCTCCCTGCTCCATGGGGAGCCTGCTTCTCCCTCTGCCTTCACCTCTCTCTCTCTGTCTCTCATGAATAAGTAAATAAAATCTTAAAGAGGAAGAAAAGAAAGAAAGAAAAGAAAGAACTTATGAATATGTATATATATATACATATATATATATATCTGAAAAAATAGGAAAATATTTGGGGCACCTGATTGGCTCCCTCGGAGGACCATGCAACTCTTGATCTCCAGGTAGTGAGTTCGAGTCTCTATATTGGGTATAGAGATTACTTAAATAATAAAACTTTAAAAAAAATACAATAGGAAGATATAAAAAGTTCAGATATCAACTGATGAATGGATAAATGTGTATATCCACACAATAGAATGTTATTCAGGTATTAAGAAGGAATGAAGTACTGATACATGCCACAACATGGATGAACTCTGAAAACACGGTAAGTAAAATAAGCCAATCGCAAAAGGACAAATACTGTATGATTCCACCTACAGGAGCTACCTAGACGGACACATCCATAGAGACAAAGCCGATTGGTGGTTGCCAGGGGCTGGGGGTGGGGGTGGGGAATAGAGAGTGACTTCCGAGGGGTGTGGGGTTTCTTTTTAGGGTGATGAGAAAGTTCTGGAACTAGATAATGGTGATTACTGTACACCATTGTGAATGTATGTAATGTCACTGAATTGAACACCTTAAAATGGTTATGGTGGTCAGTTTTATGTGTATTTTACCACCAGAAGAAGAAATCCCAATATCCGGCTTCCCCAGAAAGAGCAGATCTGCAGACAGGTCCCCTGGTGCCACAGGGTAACAATCAGCTGGAGGTGAGGAGCCCAGCGGCCCTAAGACGAAGCTTTCCGGGTCACCAGTGTATCACCAGGTCACTTAACTCATTTGCACTACCAGATGGCCCCTGAGGGAATGTGTGTTCTTGATCTCTGATTAAACTATAAAGCTTTCTACAAATGTTCTTTATAAATCTAGAGTGTCATTTTTTATAGTTCCCTGTCCCCTGCAGATATTTTTAACCTTTCTCTCAACAAAGCACGGTTGTCTTACAGTCTGTGTCTGATAATTCTAATATTTGAAGTATTTGAGGGTCTCTTTCTCCTAGTTCTTGCTCATGGTGTCCTATTTCCTTGTGATCTGCCTGGTTCTCTTTGGCCAGGCTGGACATTGTATTTTAAAATTTATTTATAGGGGCCTTCCTCCAGAGATGATTTACATTTGCTTCTGTCAGGCTCCTGAGGGCACTGCTATTCCAGGACTCTCTATACCCAAGTTCAGGGCTTAGGGGTCCCTGCCTGGACCACCCAAGTGATACAAATACAGGCTGCCCTATCGGGCTAGTCCGGTTTGCTTGTACCCTCTGGAGGTGGGGGAGGGGGGTAATCAGTGACGCGCGAGCAGCTGGCTGACAGGCCTACACTTCCCAACAGTGACCCCATGTTGATGGTTTGAAATCAACTGTAGGAGGAGTGTTTACACTATGGAAATTGGCAAATGCTATACATTAGGATCCTCTTCCCAACCTGTCCCAGAGCTGACTGCCAAACATCTACCTGCACACCAATAGGGTTTCAAACTATCGTGGGACAAATCTCATCTCCCATCTGGACTTTTATTCTGGACTCTTGCCTCAGAAAACCATTCACATTAGAGTTCAAATATTCTAGACTTGACAGATATCTGCTGGGTTAAGATGGCTTCTTTGCTGGATTATCTTTCAGGGTTCTCTTTTTCCTTCAATTTCAGCTATTCCTTCTTATTTTGTCAGCATGTGGTGGCTTTTAGAATGTTTTCAGATACTTTTCTACCATTTTAAGTTGCTTTTAGCTTGAGAGTTCATCTGGATCTCTGGTTACCAGAAACTGGGAAGTCAGGTTCTGTCTGAATGTTATTATTCTAGATATGTTAAAAGAGAGATCATAGTGTTACAGAAGTGAGTTTAGTTATGGCTTGTGTCTTAACCTCTCTGTGCCTCATCTATAAAATGGGATGGAAAGAACACCTGCGTCATGGAGGTATCATGAGATGTAAACACAGTATTTGTCAAGGACTTAGAACAGTGCTTGGCACATGGTTGGTGCTAGACACCAGAAAGTATTTGCTGAATAAAGGACCCGGTGATCCTGCATCACTATGACCCACACAAGGTCAACTACCTCTCCTTCCTGGGCTGCTGAATTCAACCCTTAATCCACTGTGACATGGGGAGGGAGTGGTGAGGAGGTTTCTACCTCTGGAGTGTGATATATAATTGCGAGGAAGCTCTAGGCAGCCTTGGTCCTCACCTAGCAACTTGCAACGGCAAGTTGTTTTCATAAACAGTGGTGCTTTGGTGTTTGGGGAGCAGGCCATTAGCAGAGGGCGAGTACTGAAGAGAACGCTCCAACCACAGAGTGAAATATAGTCCCCTCCTCGGAGACAGGAGCCGAAGGGTGTGGAAAAGGACACTAAAACTCAGCAGTCAAGCAGCCAGTTAGCAGAGTTCTGGCCAGAACCTGGCTCTCCTGCTGTGGTCTGCAGGATTCCCCACTTCACATCCATCCTAAGGTTGGAAATCAGCATGGCAGGAATGTTGACACTATGGAAATTGGCAAGTTCTAATCACCTGGCCCTCCTCTACCCAGAGCTGGCTGGCAAACATTTACAAGCATCCCACTGATGGCCCTAAACAATTAATGGGGCCCTAAACAACAGTGAGGGACATCTCCCCTGAAATGTGGGCCTTATGATAGACTGGTGAGGTCTCGAAAAAAAAAATTTTTTTTTGACAAGCCAGATACTGCAATCTGCCTGTCTGTATTTTTCTTGCCTAAGACTACAACTATAAAAATGGCCACCATCTCAAATACCGGTATATGGGCAATTTGCATATCCATCCATGCAACCATTGGCTTGCCCAGAAATTGGGCCACTTGAGGTTATTTAAAAATAAAGAGATAGTGGACATGAAGTGCTTTGAAATACTGATTCGTTCAAAGGTGAGTCAGTGCAATCCTGATGCTCTTCTGACAATGAATGATTAAACACAGGGTGTCTGCTCAGGACCCAGTGACTTGGAGCAAAATCAGAGACCTGTCCACAAACAGGCTTGGTGAGTTCTCCAGTCGGGAATCTAGAAGCCTGTCCAAATGCCTTCTGCCTCCTTCCTGCATGCCGCCCAGCATCTGACTAACCGTCCCAGTTCTGGGTGAGCCCTTGGGGGTGAAGGGCACCCCCCACTACAGAAGCTAGCAGTGGGGTCTGTCTCCCTCTTCTGCCAGGGTGTTAGGTCCTGGCATGGGTCCCAACCTTAGCCAGCTGGCGGATGGTTTAGCTAGTTGGTTTTTTAAAATAATAGCTTTATTGAAATATAATTAGCATAGCATAAAATTCACCCTTTTAAAGTGGTTTTTAGTATGTTTACAGAGTTGTGAAACCATCACCACAATTACTTTTAGAATATTTTTGTCATCTGAAAAAGAAACCCTCTACCCATTGGCAGTCACTCCTCCCCCTCCCATGCCCCCCAGCCCCAGGCAACCACAAATCTACTCCCTGTCTCTATGGATTTGCCTATTCTGGACATTTCACATAAGCGGAATCATACAATATGTGTCCTTTTGTGTCTGGCTTCTTAGCATATTTTCAAGGTTCATCAATATTGCATTTGATTCTTTTTTTATGGTGGAACGATATTCCGTTGTGTGGGTTGATCACATTTTGGTTATTCAGTCATTGGTTGATGAGCACTGGGATGTTTCCCTGTTTGGGTCTTACAAACAGAGTTACTATGAACATTACCATATAGGTTTTTGTACAGATGTGTTTTTTCATCTCTCTTGCCTATATATAATCCGAGTAGAATTTCTGGGCCATATGGTAACTCTCTGTTTAACATTTTGAGGAACTGCCAGACTGTTTTCCACAGCAGCCACACAAATTTATGTTCCCATCAGCAGTGCACGAGGGTTCCAACTTCTCCGCATCCTCACCGACACTTGTTCTTTTCTGTCTTTTTTATTTTAGCCATCCTAGTGGGTGTGAAGTGGCATCTCACTGGGGTTTTGATTTTGACTTCGATTTTTGAGGGAGTGGAGGAGCAGTGGGAAGATGACTTATAGCAGAAGTAGCCACTGGAAAGCCCAAGAGCATTGGAGGCACTGAGCTCACGGCATGGCAGGGCCATGGCATCTGGCCTTCTTCAGTTCCCACTCATTTTCAGAACTCGTTTCTCCATCTTTCTTTCNGCATTGGAGGCACTGAGCTCACGGCATGGCAGGGCCATGGCATCTGGCCTTCTTCAGTTCCCACTCATTTTCAGAACTCGTTTCTCCATCTTTCTTTCTTTTTTTTTTAAAGATTTTATTTATTTATTTGACAGAGAGAGAGAGAGATTATAAGTAGGCAGAGAGGCAGACAGAGAGAGAGAGAGAGAGAGAGAGAGGAGGAAGCAGGCTCCCTGCTGAGCAGAGAGCCCGATGCGGGCCTCCATCCCAGGACCCTGAGATCATGACCTGAGCTGAAGGCAGAGGCTTTAACCCATTGAGCCACGCAGGGGCCCCGTTTCTCCATCTTTCCATTGCTTCTGTGAGTTACCAGATAGTCTTCAAATAAAGTCTCTTTCCACTTAAGCTAACCAGAGCCACTTTCTTTTGCTGCCAATCAAAGATCATGATTGATACTATATTTAAGCCGTCCCTTAGTCTTGACACTCACTTATACTTCCTGGATCACACCTTGTTGCAGTCTTTCACTTCTCCTCCCCAAACTACTATGACAGTCTCCTTGCTGTTGTCCCTTTTGCCTCCCATCCTCTCCTGTCCATCACCCAGTCCTATGCTTCTAAGATTCAAATGCAACCCACTTCTCCTTTACTTTAATCTTCAAGTTTAACCTCCTTGATTTAGTGCACAGGGTCATCCATAATGTAACCACTGCTTTCTCTGGGTTGCTCTCCTGCCACCACCCCTAGGGACCCCTCGGATTGGCTCAGAGTGGCTCATTTATGTAATTTCCTCTCCACCCACCCTGATCTCCTCCTCCTTCCTACCCCATCTGCTCTAGATGCCCCTACTGCATATCACAAGATACTGTAATTATCATTGACATGTGTTTCACTCATTACAATGTAAACTTCTTAAGGGCAAGAACCATGTTCCGTGCCACATTGTATCCAGGGCTTACTACTCTGTGTTGACACTGAGGTCACTTGGTAAGAGGATCTGTAAGCCACCAGTTATTACCATTCTATCATTTATTCTAAAAAAAGTTGTAAAGGTAGAGGGGGCCAACCGGACACTGAGGAAGGGGTGAGTGGCACGCATTCGCTGACGTTCTCTTGCACAGCTGGCTGCCTTCTGGCAATTACCAGTGACTAGGGGGAAGGTAGAGTGAAACATGATTGTTCATGAAGGAACAAGATCATGGAGAACAATGTGGTTACTTTTTTTTTAAGATACTGAAATCTCTGGAAAACTAAGGAAGATGAAGCGATGCCAACTCAGGAAATAAGGTTTATGAAGCTGGAGCCAGCTGTGAGCATCTCCACCTTTGGCTGGTGTCAGGTAAAAGAACGTGTCAGCTTCAGGGCTGGCTCCGCATGTGACTTCTTGATGGTCTTTTCCTGGGATCCTCTATCTCACGCCAAGACTCTGGATATAAAGAAACGAGAACAACCAGATCTTCCACTTGGGAGACCCAACCAACCTCCGTTCTTCCTGCTGACTGTTTACATGAAAACATTCCTATTCAGACTCGCAAGGAAGAATCACATAGAAGAAACTTCTAGACCGCTGAGGACGTCGTCTTGAGCCTACATCCCCCTCTAAGGTCACTGAATGCTTCTGGCTTTGGAGCTCACTGTCCTCTCCATCCGGAATGTTCTCCCCTACCTCTTTCCATGACTGGCTCTCAACATCTATGTCTCATCTTCGGAGAAGACCCTTTCCGACCATCTGAAGTAAAGCACTTTCCCCTCTTGGTATTCTGTGTTACAGGGTCTGGGCTTTTTCTTTAAGGCTCCGAGCACAATTTGCAATGACGTATTTATGGGTTTGTTTCACGTGAGCTCCCTAGAGACAATGGCCATGCCTGTCGTGCTCACCCCCGCACACCCAGCACCAGTGCACAGTGACTATTTGCTGAATCCATGCATGGACAAGTGGACAGACGAAGCCCACCTGTGAAGAACTCGGGCACTCGCAGAGGGGAAGGTGGGCAGCAGCCGGCCCCTTCGATGGACTGTGTGCTCTGGATTTGCCACGACCCACTCTCTCCCTCGAGCTGGAGCCTGCACTTGATGCATTCGCAGTGCTTCAGGCCGCCGCTGGGGGCCTCGCCCCCTGCAGCATGTGCTTGCGTACTGCTTGAAGTGCTGGTGAGGAGCCTGTGCTAGCTGCTTATAACTGAACTGGTTCCCCTCCCAAAGAAAGCACCCCTGCTTGCTTTAAAGAGTAAGATATACAAAAATAAATACCATGTGTACACTGATGTGGTTTGTGACTTCCAGTCAACAGAACAAGCAAACATGAAGGACTTGGGAAGACCGCAGTGGTTCCGCCCCCATCTAGGGCGGCATGTGACCTTGAACTCCCCCCCACGGTACCGCCGGTCCTTGCAAACTACCAAGAACGACAGTGGGACCAGCAGTGGCCAGTGATCTTCCTGGGCCTGATGCCTCTCACCTGCGCGTTGATAAATACCCATTGTGACCTAGAAAGCCAGGAGCCTGTCTCACCCATCAGCAGCTCAGGATAATGAGCTGAAGAGCACAGAGACCCCGCTATTAACCGTCCTGTGAGGTCAGTCGGCCCTTACACTCTGTATTGCACTGTCATTGAAGAATGTCACATCAACCTGGGTTGTCATTTAAGATTTTATTTTTAAGCAAGCTCTACCCCCAGTTGTGGGGTCGAACTCACAACCCCAAGATCAAGAGTTGCACGCTCTACCGACTGAACAAACCAGGCGACCCTGGGTTGTTTTTGTTTTTTGTTTTTTTCCCTTTAGGCTAAGCTAGCAGAGGGTCGTTCTATGACATAGGAGTAGGGTGGCAAGTTGCTATTGATTCCCAATGCCCTGTATCTATTTATTACAGTCAATTTGGAAGCAGCTGCCTGCAGGGGAACTGTTGGCCAAATCCTTAAAGAGCGTGTTCAGGCTGAAAACACCAGTATTGAGGGTAGTTGTGACTTAAGGACACAGATCTTAAAAAAAAAAAAAAGACCCTTTTTTTTGTCTGCATTGCCTGGAAGTGCAGCAGAGGCTCACGTTCACGGAGGACAGACAGCAAGTGAGGTGAGCCCAAAGCAGCCGACCCCGGCTGGCTTCTGGAGTGTTTGCTCAAGAATGGAGAGGCGCGGGGCAGATCGCAGAACCAATTCCGGGGTGACTCAGTCAGAAAGGTGGTGCAGATTCCTTTTTTCTTTAAGTTTTAATTTTAAGATAATTTTAGATTTTTAAAAAGATTTATTTTTTATTTGAGAGAGAGAGAAAGTGTGGGGAAGGAGAGAATCTCAAGCGGACTCCCTGATGAGCAGAGCATGGAGCCTGATGGCAGGGCTCAATCTCACGACCCCGATCTCATGATCTGAGCCAAAATCAGAAGCCGGACACTTAACCGACTGAGCCACACGGGCACCCCAAGATAATTCTAGATTCACATGAGAGTTGCAAAGGTAGAAGAGTGTTCCCAGGAACCGCTCCCCCGGCCTCCCAGGTGTGTATACCCTATGTAACCACTATGTTGTGAACAAAACTAAGAAATTAACATCGGTGCAATGCTGGTGACTACATTACAGATCTCACCTGGATTGGGGCACCTGGGTGGCTCAGTGGGTTAAAGCCTCTGCCTTCGGCTCAGATCATGATCTCAGGGTCCTAGGATCGAGCCCCGCTTCGGGCTCCCTGCTCGGTGGGGAGCCTGCCTGCTTCCACCTCTCTCTCTGCCTGCCTCTCTGCCTACTTGTAATCTCTCTCTGTCAAATAAATAAATAAAATCTTAAAAAAAGAAAGAAGATCTCACCTGGATTGCATACTTTCCCCAACATCCTCCTCCTGTTCCAGAAATCCGTTCTGGGATCCTATATTTCTCCACCGTGTCTCCCTAGTCTCTGGTCTGTGACGGTCTCTCAGTCTTGCCTTGCTTGTCATGACCTTGATAGGTTTGAAGAGCACTGGTCAGGTGGGCTGTAAAGACGCACTGTATTCGCAAAGATCTGTTGGAATGAGTGATCCTGGCTTCGGAAGTTCAGTGGCCTACAGCCTGAGGGACAAATGTGGCCTGCAATTGTTAAGAATGGTTTTCACATCTTTTAATGGTTGAAAAAAAAATCAAAAGAAGGTGATCTCGTGATATATGGAAATTATCGTGAATTCCCATTTCGATGTCTGCAAGTAAACAGGATTAGAATGCAGCGACAGTCACTCACTTCCAGGTTGTCTGTGATTGCCTTTGTACGCCAACGGCCAAGTCAGGGAGTTGTGACTGAGCCCTTTTGACCTGCAGAGGATTGACATCTACTCTCTGGACCTTTATAGACAAAGTCTGCTGACCTCGATGTAGAGAGCCTGGCTGGACTTGGCGTTCACCTTCATTTGAAAACAAAGCCAGCTATTAAAGAGCTCCAAGTTCATCTGTCCAGTCATTCCACAGATACGATTGAGGGCCCTCCGTCAGAGCCCAGCAGACACCCCTATCTGAGCAAGCGCCAAGGAAGCCAAAACTTTGGAACTGGAGGAGGTTAGTGTCCATCAGCAGCCTCCCCGGTTCTCGGTGCGGCACGTCCCGTAATAATAGCTGCTGTCCTGTTTTGAGCTCTGCCTTATGCTGGTAACGCTTTACGTGTACCCTCTCCTTTAATCCTCTCGACCAGCCAGGAGCTGTTCCCGGAGGAAACCGAGGTTTCGGAGCCCCACCCACGGGCACACGGGGAGCCACTGAATGGCGGGAGCAGAGAACGAGCCCAGTCAAGCTCACTTCCAGAGCAGATGCTGGGGAGGAGCCTCAGGGTCTGGAGCAGAGGGGGAGAGGTGGGGTGGGGCGAGGAGGTTCCTGGTGGTTCCTGAACTCTAGGAGCAATAAACCAGGACGGTTTGGTTGGTCAGTAGCTGGAGGCCCTGTCTGAAACGGTATTCTCTTTCCAAAGGAACAGCACAGCATTCAGTGTTTGGGCCCTAAGTCTTGATGTACAAGCCCAGTGACTATACTTCTTGGGCCCTTCCTCGCTCCCTTCCTGGTGTTGCTGCTGGGCCGTGCACACTGTCAGAGAGTCTGGGGGCTCTGCTTACTCCACAGGAAGGCCACCCGCCACTTCCTCCCCTGGGTGGGGGCGCTGGTGTCGTAGGCCTCCAACATCTGTGTGGCCAGCAGGCGGGGATAGGAGGCAAAGGGCCTCCTGGGGCTGAAAGTTACACGAGTCTTCTCCATGTTGGTCAAACAAGTTGAGAGACTCCCAGACAGAAGCACCTGCAGAAGGGGGCCCCGAAGGTGAGAAGGGGGCCCCCTGGCCAAGCGGGACTGGGAGTGGTTGGAACGCTATTGACAAGAATCCTGCTGTCCCCTGTTGGGGCCTCCCCTCCCGGAGGGGACTTGGGGACAGGGGAGCTGGTTCAGCGCAGTGGGAGTATCTCAGCGGTGGTGCGACCCCGGTTCCAGCTCACTGGTCCAGCCACACTGGGTCAGGCCACTGGCCAGTTCTGCTCGAGACAGTTATTCCAATAAATGCAGTCACCAAGAACAAAATCAGAGTGTGCCCAATTTAATGAAAGAAGCCTCTGGTTGGTGTCCAGATTGCATCCAATTCTGAGTAATTTTTTGAAGAGAACAAGTCATCTGAGAGTTTCCTGTTCCCTAAAATGTCCCTAGGAATTTCTTAACCGGCTTGGTAATATATCTCCTAAGCCCTTAGCAGCTGCAAAATTGATTCGTAAAGCGGGGGGAGGTTTGGTTGTTTTGGTTGTTTACTTTTTTTTTTTTTTTTTAAGAACAAAACGTAAGCCAGATTGCCAAGCCTGGCACCACAATTTGATGAGCAGACGGCACGGAACCCCAGCCCACGCCGTCGGTCCCAAGGTCACTGTGACACAGCCTGGTTTGGGGTAGACAGTTCTGTTCTATGTTCCAGGGTTTTCCAAAGACTCAAGCCAAGTCTCCAAGTGATCGCCAGGCAGCGGGGAGCGCTCTGCGCACCAGGGACGGCGCCCCTGCCGTTTACTTCTCTCACACGGACTCTGCTCCTGAGGAAGGGCCCTTAGGGAAGCCCAAATGTCATCTCCCACGCCAGGGCCTCTGCGGAAGGACCCGGTTTGGGTGGGAGGGTGCGATGGGCTGAGCACGTGTAGAGAATCACATCTGGCACACACGTCTGAGTGAGGACTCGTTACTGGTATCAGATCTCTAAAAACAGACCATTACTTTCACCTGATTACACAATGATTGTATTCTATTCTCAAGGTCAAAACACTGCTGAAAACTCAGTGATGTTCCCCAAATACCCGCCGAGTGGGGCAACTGGGCCCTGTTTCTGCCTGCTGCGTGTTTTGAAGCCCAGCGGAAGGAATATGAGGCGGCCAACAACCCCCAACCCCCGCTGCTTTAGGGAGGGGGTGGGGGAGGGGAGGCTCACAGACTCTAGTCAGAGTTCTGCCCTCTCTGGGGCTGGCTGGGTGGTTTCTGGCCCAGGTGCAGCGCACACAGGGCCCCAGGGGTGCTTTTTTGCATTTTCTCTGGCAGTTGCCACCGGGGTTAAGCATGGTCGGTGATGCTCTTCATAACGGCCACACACAACTGCTTAGGCATTTTGCTGATGAGAAGCCAGGAGCAGGGACTCTCAGGAGCCCCGAGCAGCCTGCATCCCCTCTTTCTCCCCCCCGTCAAAGCGCAGGCGGGGGTGAGCCACAAGAGGTCTAGGGTCCAGGTGGCCCTTGAGGGAAAGGGAATAAGGCCACACGTGTCCCTAGGAAGGCCTGCTGCCGGTGGAGGCCCTCTCTGCCCGCACTACCAGCCCACCTCTGGGCCCTTTTCAACCCCGCTCCCGTAGCATTGCCTTAGATTAGGCAGAGAGACAGGCCAGGGTACCCAGCCACTGTGTTCACCCAGCTGTCAGTGTGTTTCTTGCCTCCACCCACTTTCCTATTTCAGAAACGGTGGAATGTCCAACTTTGTGAATTCCGCTGCTTAACAGAAATTTGCTTTTAATGTCTAAATGTTCCAAAGATTAGAGTGGGGGCAGGGAAATGCAGGGAAAGCAGTGCCTCTTTGGGGGGAATAAAAAAACCACCCCGCACACACACACAGTCCTTTGTGCTTCACACATTCCTTACAACTTCACTGACCAGAGGATCTTGTCTGAAATCTTGTGAAATGGTTAGGCCAAGAATGTCCGTCGTGAATATATCTGCAGTGATTTCGTCTGGAAGTTCTTCTTCAAAGCGGATTTCCGAACCTAGCCAAACAAGAAAAGAAAACAAATGCTTTCATAACGATTAGGTTTCTAACTCAGAAGCATTTCCCAAAAATGCAGGGAACCTATACCAGACAAAAGTGAGAGGTGCTTTGTGCTACGGTTTGGCTGTGAGTCTTTAAAAACCCCTGGGTGGAAATTGGCTGAAATCCCTTCTTTACGGTTTGGAGCACTGTTACCAAACCTCTGTGAACTTCATCGGAAAGCCTTAACCACATGGTATGGTTGATTTATGTGTAACAACTGGGAGCATTACATCCGAGGCCCCGAGTACACAAGGAATGGGGGAGGGGAGCGTGGAGGCTGGAAATGACCCACGGCATATACTGGAGTCTAGAGCTGAGTTCAGGAACCCTGTTTTATGTGAAACTGGGGACGAACAATGAAAGCAGAGGGAGGGGCGCCAGGGGGGCTCAGTCGGTTAAGCCGCTGCCTTCGGCTTGGGTCATGATCTTGGGGTCCTGGGATCGAGTCCCACGTCGGGCTCCCTGCTCAGTGGAGAGCCTGCTTTGCTCTATCCCTCTGCCTCTCCGCCTGCTTGTGTTCTCTCTCTCGCTGTGTCTCTGTCAAATAAATAAATAAAATCTTTAAAAAAAAAAAAGCCACCNNNNAAATCTTTAAAAAAAAAAAAGCCCCCTCCAGCTATCTGAAGGCTTAATAGGGTTTTTTAAAAAAAAAAAAAAAAAAAAAAAAGAGAGAGACAGAAAAGAAAGGAAAAAAAAAAAAAAGAAAGCAGACAGAGAAGGAAGCCTGGCAAGGGGTGGGTAGTGGTGGGAGGCTCTGACCACCGGGGCATCGGGCAGCTGCTGGAGCTTGGCAGTGGAGACACCCCCCGCAGGCCTGGGAGAGCTGCTTATTTTTTTTTTAATTTTTAAAAAATATTGTATGTATTTTTTCAGCACGTGTGCACCTGAGAGAGAGAGAGCACGAACAGGAAGAGGAGTAGAGGCAGAGGGAGAGGCAGGCTCCCCACTGAGCAGGGAGCCGGATGCAGGACTCAACCCCAGGACCCCGGGATCATGACCCGAGCCAAAGGCAGCCGCTTAACTGACTGAGGCACCCAAGTGCCCCCTGGGAGGGCTGTTTAGACTGGTTTCTCCAGAACTTAAATTCACAAGCCCAACTTCAGGTCCATTGTCCTCCCTCCAGTGGACTAAAGGAGGAGGTGGGCCATCCTCGGGCAGAGAGGAGAGGAGGGCGAGCTTCGGGAACTTTCAAGCACTGGCAGCTCCAAGCCGGGCTTGTGCTTGCTTGTCGCCCTGTCCCTACTCAAGTCTCTTGACAACATCCGTCCTGAAACACCTTCCAAGCTGGACCTTCTCCTTGTGGTCAGGACTCAAGCATCCAGCCGAAAAGATGAAGACTGGGTCCGTGGAACTGAGGGAACGCAGAGCAGAAGGCACAGAGGATGGAGAGCACGTGGTAACAAAGGCTTTCATCTCCCAGACACGACCACTGCTCACAGTGGGTCCCCAGCAGACTTGCTTTGTCGTGTGCATGGTAGTAAGGAGCGCGGCTTGCACCAGTCAGGGGAAATAAATGCCCTTACGACTCCAACAAATTAGACAGATTAGACAGAGCCAGCCACAGTACCTTTGACAGAGGAGGCTGCGGGCTCGCATTTCCACCCCTCGGGGTTCAGTCCAAACAGGGTAGCAAAGCAGTCGCGCATCTCCTCTTCGGTCATGTGTTCACCTGAGTGTCATAGAGGAGAAAGTGTCCACTCGGCTCTTGGGACGACGCATCGTGTCAGAGCTTAGCGGCATCGTCCCGAGGTCTTAAAGAGAATTACTCCACGATTTCCTTTTCTTGAGTCGCAAAAACAACCTATGGGGTCCCATGTTACTGTCATATATCCTTCCTCATGTTGGGGTTAAGAATGGTGCTCCCAGGAGGGAAGGCTGTTGGGCTCGCATGGAGAAATAAGACAACTTTCTGATAAGGGCTGCACTCGGCTTAATTTCACCTTCCCCCACGCCAGAACCACCAGTCTGATGAAGAGGAAGAAAGCCTGCTTGACTTCCTCACATGAAATAATGAGGAAAACAGCAGGGAAAAGGGATAATTTTACGTGGGTGTGGTTTTACCTCACCACGGCATGCCAATGTCATAGCAGCCCGGTTAGATTGCTGGCTAGCCCTTTCCCCTTCTACTCGTGAGGACACTGAACCTCACAGGGGTTCAGCAAGTTGGGACATAAATCACATTCTTGGGACCCAGAATGGCGCCCTTCCCATCACCCCGAGTTGCCAGCTCTGCGGATCAGCAGGTAGCATCCCTCATGGTTGAAGCCGTGGTTGTGGGGGAGGCAGACACACACCCCCATCGATTAAAGATGCCAGGGGGTCGGTCTGCCTCCCCCCAAAAACAACCCCTCCCCAGCGGCAACAGTCCAACGATGTGGTAAGTTACTCCCTATTTATGGATTCACCTTTTGTTAGAAGCAGTTTCAGGAAATCTTCTCTTCGTATGGCCTTCTTTCCTTTTGAATTGGTAAAACCAAGAATGTCAAAGCTCTCCCGGATGCCGCTCATGGTGTTACCGAAAGGTGGTCTGTGGTTGAGGTAAATTCTGAAGAAATCCGGTAAGTTGATTTTGTCAATTAGCTTTCCAGTGTCCACATATTCACTAAATCTGACTTCGTTAAACATATCTTCAATCTAGGGCAGAGGTTTAAAAAAAAAAAAAACCACAGTAAGCAGGAGAGACCCTTCGGGGGGGCGCCTGGGTAGCTCAGTCTCAGTCAGTTCAGCGTCCAGCTCTTGGTTTTGGCTCAGGTTGTGATCTCGGGGTCATGAGATCAAGTCCTGTATTGGGTTCTGTGCTCAGCACAGAGTGAGTCTGCTTGTCCCTCTCCCTGCCCCTCCCCCACGCTCTCTAAAATAAATAACATCTTAAAAAAAAAAAGACACCTTGATATATTTCTAAAAATTGGACAGTAACAGACAAATATTTACAGTTAGCTGAAAACCTGTCTGTTGAGGGTTGCTTACATCCCCCAAGAAAGAGATGTTGATGCCCTCAGCCCCAGGAGCTCAGAATGGAACCTTATTTAGAAAGAGGGCCCTAGCAGATGTAATTAGTTGAGATCACACTGGGGTGGGATGGGCCTTGAATCCATTGTGAATGGTGTCCTTATAAGAAGAGGGGAGAGACACATGGGAGGGGACAGCCATGTGATGACCGAGGCAGGGAGCGGAACGATGCGGCGAGAGCCCAGGTGTGCTGGTGGAGGCGAGAAGAAGGAAGGATTCTCCCCTATAGGTTTTACAGAGAGCACAGCCCTGCTGACAAGTGGATTCATCCTGTGAGAGGATGCAGGTCTGTTGTCTGAAGCCACCCAGTGTGTGATACCTTGTTAAGAGCCGCCCTAAGTCACTGTAAGTCGGCTGGTTTTTCAATCCTATCGGCCCTGCTACATTATCATCACCTCTTACCCACCCATCTCATGGTGTATTGACTATGTCCTTGCTTTGGTGAGCAGAGCTTAGTTTCATTTAGAAGGCAGAATCCTCACAAACTTGGAAATTGTAAGAATAAGCAAATAATTCCATGTGAAACTCAGATGTAGGACCAAGGGCCCTAGTAAATTTCAAATAACTGCACTATGATTCTTTTTTTCTTACTTCTCTTTTCCATTTTCAATGTGCAATATTTTATATATACAAAAGACTACACATAACTTAAGGGGTTTAATTAAAAAATGAACACCTAAGGAGCCATCATTCATTGAAAAGATCAACCAAATTGATAAATCTTTAGCTAGAATAACCAAAAAAAAAGAGAGAGAGAGAAAGGACTCAACTTACTAAAATTGGGACTGAAAGAGGGGATGCCGGTACCAACTTTTCAGAAATAAAAAGGAGGGTAGCTCTTTCTGCCCACAGGTCTTGTCCCTGTGCTTTAATAAAACCACCATTTTGCACCAAATAAGTAGAAGTATGAACAACAGCATGTCAACAAGGTAACTTAGATGAAATGAACACATTCCTAGAAAGAAACAAATGACCAAAACTGACTCAAGAAGAAATAGAAAATCTGAATAGACCTATAACAAGTGAAGAGATTGAGTTAGTAATTTTAAAACTTCCACAAAGAGGAGCACCTGGCTGGCTCACTCAGAAGAACACGCGACTCTTGATCTTAGGATTGTGAGTTGAGCCCCATGTTGGGTGTAGAGATTACTTAAAAAAAAAAAAAAAAAAAAAAAAAGACTTCCACAAAGAAAATCCAAAAACCAGATGGCTTCACTGGTTAATTCTACCAAATACTTAAAAAATAACAATTCACCGCAAACTCTCCCAAAAACAGAAGAAAAGACAACACTTCCCAACTCATTCTATGAGGACTGCTTTCTGATTTGGAAATTCATTTTGCATTTTCCAAATTTTCTAGAATGAGAAAAGGGTGCTGACCTGTCTATGGATTCAGAAGGAAATGTGGTGCCCGTTAATGCAGGTCTCCTCCACATGGGTCTCCTTATGGAACCGCCAGAATGCAAGAAAGGGAGAAATATAAAAACAAACAAAATCCCTCCTCATTGTCATCTTTGTCTCTCTGTGCACTGTTTTTGTACCATGCACACTGCAGTCAGCTGAAATTCAAAAGCCCAAGTTATGTCTGGCAAAGGACTAGAAATTAGTAATTTATTTTAATATCTACATTTTAAACTGATATATTTCCTAATAAATTGCAGGGCCTGGAATTTTACAAAAAGAGAGAATAAGAGCCACAGAAAAGTGGGAAATATTATTTTTCCCCAGAATGTGAACTCGGCTTTGGTCTGTAGGAATAAATCAGGAACTGAAACTATATTTGTACACAACATTTATCAATAGGTAACCAATTTTTCCCTGTCCACTACATTTTCGAGGACAAAAATTGGAAGAGCACCAGTTTGAACTGACACCAAATATCAGCTTGTCTAGTGCACCCTAGTGCCTTGGTCTGGCCCCAAGTATCAAGAAGAAAATAAAAGTCTTTTGCAGTCCAACCATCCCACCATACTTTTTGTGAAAGATTTGAAGTACTTTCTTTCCATTCCCCCTCATGCATATAAAATATATATGTATATGTTTTGCAAAATTCTCATCATATACGTATATAATTTTGTATCCTGGTTTTTCTTCCCTTCAACACTGTATCTTAGTAATCACCTAGTATTTCCAAAGAAGCCATATATTTTCAATGTAATATTCTAGGAATGGTCTTCGGACATAACATCATTGCTTACAGATACGAATGGACTTTAACTGATAGTATGTAAGTACCTTTAAGTGGAAACATTTTCATATACAGCAGTTATTGAGTTTATATTATGTACAATTGCAAATTAAATTATGTATAATTTTATGTATAAATAAAACACTATCCAGTATCACATTATTTACATTTTGTACTATATTAATTATAGTCATATTACAAACATCTGCTACTATTTACTATGAGCCAGTAGAGACTAAGGCTCAAAATGTGATCATTAATGATAGACCTACGTTCAAATCCTGACTTTCCCACTTGCTATCTGAACTCTGTTTCCTCATCTTGAAAATGGGGGTAACGGAGCTTTGAAGTTTACTGCGACATGTATTTAAGGTGCTAAACATTAATGCCTAATACACGGTAACCTCTCAAAAGGCAGTAACTATTCTTGTGATTATTATACTGTCTATGCCCTTGCTAATTATGACACATGTAATTATTACATAAATTACAATTTATAGTTATATAAATTATAAAGTATATGCACAACTTATAATTACATAAATAATATACATGATATATGTGAATTATAAACGTCGTACACGATTTAACTCAATTCGGAAATAGAAGACTAACCCAAAGACAAGGAACAGGAGCTCACAAGTGGGAGTTACTCATACCCAGAGTGCTCCGAAGATCTCCGTGAAGATTCTCAGCACACACCACCGAACGGGTGATTCACCTCTCGCCCTTTTTTCCCATGCGACTGATCAAGAATCACTGCTCGAGAGCATAGAGTTGGCAGGTGGAGCGTCCTTGACATCTCTTTCCCGAGCCTCCTTTGCAAGTGTTCGTTGAAAAGGCAGATTTCGCTATATGTCTAAACAAAGTTCACGCTTGGGAGAGGAGCCTTGGAGACAGAACGGAACGCTGGGAGCCTTCCCTACGCCCCAGCGTGAAGCCGACTCGACTCCGGGGGGAGCGGAGGCTCCCGCCGCCCTGCCCGCAGCGCTGCGCTTGGCTTCGGCCAGGCCTTTTATTGGCATTCTCACGCCGGCCCTTCCTCCACTAAGGCTGTGCTTCATTTGATTCACTCGAGCAGCATTAGACACTGAGCCCCGTTCCCAGAGATCCTGCTTTCATTCGTCTGGGGCAGGGGGGAGTATGAGCAGTCATATTTCTTAAAAGCTCCCCGGGGGATCTGAATGTCCGGCCAGGGTTGAGCAGCACAGCTTCGAGGCAGGGGTCCTCAAGTTTTGTCAGGGGGTCAACAGGACCGGGAGGGCTTATTAAAAAAACACTGCTGGTCCCGCCCCCAGAGTTTCTGATTCAGTGAGTCTGGTTGGCGGTGGAGGGGGGGGACCGAGAATCTGCCTTTCTTAACAAGGCTCCAGGTGATGCCAACGCTGCTGGCTTGGGGGCGGGGGCACCTCTTCGAGAACAACTGCTCTTAGACCACAGAGCTTCGGCAGAGGAGGATACTTGTTCCCCAAAGAATCAGGACCAGGCTTGGGATGATCCGTAGAGGGGCGCGTCGTAGGGGCCCCGAGAAGTAAGAAAGGAAACAAAACAAAGCAAAGCACACGATGCGGGCACAAGGGAGGTCATGGGAGAATTTTCCTTAAAATATACAAAAGTCTTATTTAAAATAACCACTTACTGCCCTCGTTCATTTAGTTCAATTTACTAGCAGTAACTGAGCGTTTGGTTTCATGCTAGGTGAATGGAAGGCAAGTCACTTAATTATGACGGGAACAGCCTTGCACTCTAGGACTTTTCAGTCAGCAAATATTTATTGCACACCTGCTAGGTGCCAAGCCCTGGTCTGGGCCCTGTGAAGGGACAACGCACACGGAGAGAACCAAAAGGAAGGTCTGTCACTGCGGTTTGGTTCTCAGCCCTGGCTGCCCTGGAAGAACCCCTGGGGGGCTTTCCATCACTACCCGAGCCCGGACTCCACCCCTAGATTCCCTGCTCAGAAGGGCGCCCGGGCGCCAGTACCAGTGACTTAATCTGTTTGGATACCGCGGCTCTGAGAGATTCGGGGCCAAGTGCAGGCGCTCCACGCCAAGCGCTGGGGGAGCCCTCAGCGCGGTGGGCCTGGGAAGGCCTCATGGAAGAGGTGGGCGAGGAGGACAGTCAGCACAGATCCAGCCAGTCTGAGGCGAGGGGAACAAGTGTGAGGAGGGGGTGCGAGCGGGGGCTGCCTGAGAAGCTTCCCCAAGCCCCTTCCATGTCTCCTGTCACTGTTGGAACCACCGACGACAAGTGGAATGGCTTAAAGCACACAAGCTGGCCTCCTGGTTCTCAAGGTCAGAAGTCTGAAACGGGTCTGAAGGGCTAACATCAAGGTGTAGGTGGGGCGGCGTTCCTCTGGAAGCTCTACTGGAGAATCTGCTTGTGTTGCCCTTCCAGCTTCTAGAGGTGCCATTGTTCCTTGGCCCACGGCCCTTCCATCTTCAAAGCCATCAGCCTCATCACATACTCTGACGTCTTCTCTTCTCACGCCTCCTCCTCTGACCCTGAGCCTCTTGCCTCCCTCCTATACAGACCCTTGTGACTACACTCAGTCTGTCAGATTATCCAGGATAATCTCCCCATCTCCAGATCCTTAATGTAATCATACTTGTGAAGTCCTTTTGCCACGTAAGGTAGTGTATTCACAGGTTGCAGGAATTAAGACACAGACACCTTCGGGGGGGCATTATTCTTCCTGCCACCCAGCCGGCGGGTTGGGATTCCGTTGAGGTGTTGAGGACCTTTGTGCTACTGTTGGGTCAGAGGAGGCACGCTGGTAGGGCTAACCTGCTGACCTGCTTTGCTTGGTTCGTGTGGAACTTCAAAAATCGGGAGATTTCACATAGAAATCTAGCTTCGAGGGTTTTCTTGAAAAGTCGGAGGAGTCTAATGAGGGTAGGCCTGCATTTCCAGATGCAGAACTGAGAAAAAACCATCCCCATCAGAGAGAGGGTGTGTTCTCTGGCAGTGATGCCACGAATTCCAGGCAGGGGGGGCCCTCTGGCTACCCCCTCCTCAAAGGAGTCTTGGGGCCATGGGAGGTGCCCACCTAGATGCCATGCTCTCCATCACAGACCATGCTCTGGGGACCCGGAACCTCAGGACTCCCTCCCCCAAAATAACCCACGCCCACTTCCAGGGCCTGCAAGGGCTCCTCCTGAAGTCGTCCTCTGAGAGGGACCTGAACCATGACAACCCCACGGGCCTGAGGGCTGGCCGAGGAGGGAGCCAGCTGGGAAGACAAGTGGTCATCACTGGCCTGGCTCTCCTCCTGCTGCCCACGCAAGTGTGAAACTCAAGGAGCCCCAGAATTTGAAGGAGCCCAAATTAAAGGTAGAACTGTCAAGGTGGAGTATTAACAGCTTGCTGCGTGGTCTGTAACTTCCACAGGCTTAGCCACGCGGCGCCTGGGCCTCCGTGGGCCCTGCTCTGCGGCCCCGATCCGGAAGGGAGGCCTGCTCCTGGAGGGCTGGTCCCCTGGCCCAGGCTTGTTGTGCTTCTGCCTCGGCCATTCTCTCTGGTGGCCTTAGCACTGTGCTTTCTAGTCACGCTTCCCAGCCTCCCTGTGAGGCAGAGAGCAACAGGCTACCCTGGCACAGAGGCCTCCCTGCGGGTACAAGCAGGCCGCCGGCGGCTCGGTGTCTCCTGTGGGCTTCACAGGCTGGGAGGACTCTCCGTCCTGCTTGCGCCCCAACACCGGGTGCCCCCAGCACAGCCCCAGCAGGTGAGGAGCCGGCCGGTCGCTGTGCGTGTCCCCACCCGGCGCCCTGTGCTGGGCCCCGGCAGGCAGGGCGGGCGCTGAGGAGCTTCGGGGCCCAGGCAGCCTCGCGGCGCACTCACACCCGGAGGCACCTCCGCTACTGCTGCTCGGCTCCGTGACTCACAGCCGCTCCCTGCTTCCTCCGGGAACTATATTTGGACGGCGGCTGCCTTTCTCCAGGAGTGAACGGGCCGCGCCCGCCGGACGCAGCCTCGGGGTCAGGCCAGCCCCTGGTGCGCGGCCCCTGCTTGCCCTCTCCCTGGGGGTCTGGAGGGAGGCTGACCCAGAAACGAGAACCTTCCCCCAGGCCCTCATCACAGCGCCGTGCCAAACGCTTCAAGGCTCTCGCTCCGGGAAACGGCTTTAAAGTCTAAACGGCAAGTCCTCCAGCGTGTCCCAGACCCACGGTCGAGGGTCTGTCAGTCAAGGGCTCTTCAAAGTCCTGCTTCCTCGTAGCTGGACCAGAAACATGCACCCAGAAACCGGTTCAAGTCATGAAAGAGTAAAGAGAAACCAATCCGGCAGTGCCTGGAACACGGGTGTTACTGGTATGGCAATTCTACCCCTAGGGACGGAGGCAAGAGAAATTACAACCCAGCTCTTGTACACAAATACTCATAGCGGTATTATTCATAAGAGCCGAAATGGGGAAACCACCCCAACGTCCATCATTCGAAGAATGAAAAAACAAAATGTGGCATATCCATACGGAAGAACGGAAGTATTATTCAGTTATAAAGAGGAAGGAAGCGCTGACACCTGCTGCAACCTGGAGGAAACTTGCAAACGTGTTTCTCCCGTGAGAGAAGCCAGACACGAGAGACCACAGAGTGCGTGAGTCCATCGATATGGAATGTCCAGAACAGGCAAACCCATAGAGTGGGGACCGTATATGGTGGGTCACCGTATTAGATGTGCTGATGGGTGTGGGGTTTCTTCTTAGGGTGATAAACACGCTCTGGGATTAGACACTGGTGACGGCTGCACAACTCTGTGAACGAACTAAAAGCCGCTTTAAAGGCATGAATTGTATGGGATGTGATATATCTCAGTATAGTTGTCAAAAAGAAAGAAAAATAATACAAGGTGAAGCCATGGCAAAGGCAAGTAACAAAGCAAATAACACCAGTATTTTTTTAAATATGTTTTTCACCACCACTACGATCTATCCTGTTACAATCATAAAACCAATAAAGATTAGTACTGCTTGTTATAAAAAAAATTTAAGCAAAGATACATAAAGAGAGCAGAGACATGAAGAGAAGTAAAATGCCCTGTAATTCCCCACCCCTCAGCAATAACCAGTGTTCGATGTCGGACTTTTAGGGTTTTTTCCTTGTTCGCACTAGTGCGCACGTGCAGAAACAGAACTCGGGAAGCCTCACTTCCCCATCTGTAAAATGGAGACCGTACAAGCATCTCCCGGGCAGGAGGATTAAACACCAGAGGGGTTGGCCTGAAACTGGTCGTGCCGTGAGAGGCCCAGAGAGAAGGGTCTGTTTGCTGCTGGTGCTGCTCTTATTATGGTATTGGTGTCCCCTGCACTCCTTTTTAGTGGCTGCGTGGCATTTCGGGATTTCTTTCTTTAAATGCATTAAAGTGTGAACAACAGAAATCGTTGTGTCTTGCCCAGATTTCTCTGCAGGGAGACACATTGCTCACTGGTCTGGGGGCTCTTAGCTGACCGGGAAGGCCTCCCTAGCGCAGTGGACCACAGAAGTAATTCTTGACACTCCTGTTTCAGAGCAAACCCAACACGCTGAGGGCTTCTTTTCAACGTGCAGGTCTCCAAATTCCCATGGGTCTTCATCGGGGCAGACCCTGTGCCCATGCCCACCGGCTCAGATTTCTCCTCCTTGCATGGGGAAGGCTGCACTGGTTGGCCACGGGCCCTGTGTCCCAGCTGGGACCATGGTTTAGCCACAAGATTAGCACAAACGGCTTTGGGAGGATTTGTTTGTTTATCTTTCTGGGTTTTGTTCTAGATACAAAAGCAGTGCAAGCCACATGCTTGTAGCTAAGAAAAATTAAAACATTACAAATGTTTATTATGAGCCCCTTCCCCCATATAACCACAACGATCTTCTAAGGAGGGTGGAAACCACTAAATGGGCAATTTTTCATTTACAGACCCTTGAGATGGGCTTATGATGCAGGTTTAGACAGAGAGGCTAAGAGGAGCCAAACTGCCATGGCTAACACAAGGAGAATGTGGCGTTCCTGGGGGTATGTCAGGACAGAGGGGGAGCAGAGCACTGGGTCGTGTGTGGGATGAAGGCCAGCAAGGAAACCTCTGTCAGCAGGACTGGGAGAAAGGTCTAAAAGCAGTTTCCGGTAAAATTGCTGGGAAATGCAGTTATGTGTCTCTTTCTGATGATTCCCAAATTTTCAAGGAAGTTGTCTTCCGTACGTGAGCTTTGGTTTTGTGGAAACTGAGGGATGGGCTGAGTGTCAGGTCTGGAATGATGTGGGGTAGATAGAGTCTGCACACACGGGAGCTCCCAAGGAAGCCTCCAAACTCCGACTCTCATGCACCAGAGCCAGGTTCCATCTGGTACCAGAGGCCCTGCTGACATGGGCTTATGTGTACAAAGTGCGAAGTAAAAATTCTCCCAAATCCCACCCCTCACAAGTCAGTGTTGTTAAGCGTTTGGGGCATGGTCTTTCAGAGTTTTGCTAGGCATGTACGAATATCTAAATTATTATTAATGAAATGAGCTCATGCTTTACACATTATTTTGTAACTTGCCCTTTTCCCTTTAATAACAAATCCTGTATATGCTTTTTTTTTTTTTTAAAGATTTTATTTATTTATTTGATACACAGAGAGAGAGATCACAAGTAGGCAGAGAGGCAGGCAGAGAGAGAGGAGGAGGAAGCAGGCTCCCTGCAGAGCAGAGAGCCCGATGCGGGCCTCGATCCCAGGACCCTGAGATCATGACCTGAGCCGAAAGCAGAGGCTTTAACCCACTGAGCCACCCAGGCGCCCCTGTATATGCTTTTTGAGTCAAAAAACGTCGGTCAGTTTCACTTTTTAGTGACTATGTGTACGTGTGCCTTATTTTATTCAACCCATCTCTTATCAATGGACATTAGGGTTGTTTTAATTTTTCCCTATCTGGAAAATATGCTGCAGTAATTGTCCTTTCCATATGTACATCATTGTACACTCGTGTTTTTCCGTAGGGTATAATCCTAAAAGTACATTTGGTGGGCCCGAAGATATGCACATTGAAAAAGTTAAGTGATGGGCCACCTGGGTGGCTCAGTCAGTTAAGTGTCTGCCTTCAGCTCAGGTCATAATCCCAGGGTTCTGGGATTGAGCCCCCCCATCGGGCTCCTTGCTCCATGGGGAGCCTGCTTCTCCCTCTCCCTCTGCCTGACGCTCCCCCTGCTTGTGCTGTCTCTCTCTCTCTCTCTGCCAAATAAATAAATTAAAAACTTCACCAAAATTTTTTTTAAAGTTAAGGCATTATTTATTCCTCTCTAAATATTCCTAGATAACACTAAAATTCCTGAATCTCTCAAATACTTTAGGGCTACTATTAAGGACTCTGAGATCAAATAATAATGTCAGGGATTCTACTTCCCTTGTTGTCTTTGTGCCAGATCTGACCAAAGACCACCATCCATTCATTCACTCACTCACCCACTCATCTGACCACATTTGCAGAGTGTCCCTTAAGTAAGACTTGACAGACATGCCCCCTCTGCTTACATTTATAGAACTAAGTGGTGACGCGACTGTTAATTCACTCCAAAAACCTATCAGGATGAAACAACGATTGCTCTGCAAGCAAAACAGAAACGTAGCCACCAGTAAGCAGGGAACCCATGTGACAACACGGGCAAGGCCCCAACAGGACACCCCAAAGTTCTGCAGGAAAGGAAAATGATGAAGCTAGAAGACAAAACTTTGTCCTGTGTGAACTCAACTGTAGAAAACCGTGACACCGAAGTTTTGGTTCCTTCTATAAGATGACAAACCGTGCAAACCTTTCATTTAAAAGATGAAGATCTGCAAGTACAGTAGCCCTCCCCAACCACGCTTTGACTGTGTTATGCTCAAGTACAGTGCTCTGCAATGGATGGGAGGGGTTAGGAATTCTTCGGGGAGGGTTATATTCTTGTATAATTTGGCTTCCATTTACCACGCTGACTAGATTCAAATCCCCTAGGCAGTGAAAATGACGTAAGAGAAATATAAGTAATGTAGAGCCTGGGTGGGCGGGGGGCACTGGTGTGAAGCTCTGGGACGGTGTCTTTTACGTAACCAAGTGTGGAAGTACCCTATTGGCTCCTCGTCCTTCTTCCTGTGGCTTCTCGGGGCAGGGGGAACAGCTGCATCTTAATGGGAAATGTTTCATTAACCACCACAAAGCCTGGATTTGAAAGTTTCAAAGCCCTGAGAACATTCTTATGGAAATCCCTATAAATCTAATGTGAAAACAAGAGACCAAAAAGTCTTCAGATAGAAACTGACTCATCAACTGGTGAATTCTGCAAACTGATGTGGCCACATCTGGGTCAGGGGCCTTCGGAAAACATCTCGAAAGAGCGAGTGTGTTTTTTTAGGTGGACTGAAAACCCTGGAGGCCAAGGGATTTATGAAGACCTTCCAGGGGGCACTGAAACTCTGCTTTGTGACAGTGAGGAGAGAGGTCTCCAACGGACAGTGGAAACCATACAATCGCCATTTTCATTTCTTTTTGTTTATAACGAAGGCTCGATGCCACTTCACAACATGCTGCAGACTAACGTTTTTTTCCGGTGACGGTTTACTCATCAGCAAAACCTGGAGAGGTTGTTAGGTCTTAGTATGTTTTGCCAATGACTGGGTAACTGAGTACCTTCAGGGACTGCCCAAGCCTGCTCCTATAGGAAGCAGGAAAAGGCCGGTCCCTCTGTGTCCCCCCGTCTGTCTATGGCACTTCATAGGGCAGGTAGTGAGGGCCACAGAGGCTCAACACCCAGAATTCCCTTGCCAGCCAAGCAGGCCTGCAGAGGAGGACACATTTATATGAACTTAGGGCTGAAAATCTAGGATCCTGAAGGAGGGGTGCACGGCTGGCGGTCGGTAGAGCATGTGACTCTTGATCTCAGGGTTGTGAGTTTTGGCCTCACACTGAGTGTAGAGCTTACAGGAAGGAAGGAAGGAAGGAAGGAAGGAAGGAAGGAAGGAAGGAAGGGGGGAAGGGGGGAAGGGACGGAGAGAGGGAGGGGAGAAAAAGGAAGGAAGGAAGGAAGAAAAGAAGAAAGAAAGAGAAAAAGAAAGAATGAATGAAAGAAAGAAAGAAAGAAAGAAAGGAAGGAAGGAAGGAAGGAAGGAAGGAAGGAAGAAAGGAAGGAAGGAGGGAGGGAAGGAA
>LNAC01000056.1:2033632-2054335 GCA_002007465.1 Ailurus styani | reverse complement strand
GAGGGGAGGGAGGGAGGGAGGGAGGGGGAAAGAAAAAGAAAAGAAAAAAATCCCTTTAAAAAATCCTGAATGAGAAGACTGCCATCAGTTTGACGACTTTCAGTCACTTATGCAAAGTGCCTTTAACAGATGAGTCAAGGAAATAATGAACTGGTTTTAGAAAGGAAATCGTGAACAAAGAACCACACAGTCAGAGGAGCATCCACCTAGAAGCCTTTCACAATCACCCGTCCAGAGATGAGGACACGGTGATCCAAACATCGCACACGGCTGCGGCCTATGCCAGAGAGAGGCTCAGTTACTCCTCAGTCACTGACCCCGGGAGGTGGGTGCCACCACTACTCCCACGTCACAAAGGGGGAAACAGAGGCTTGGAGAAGTCCAGAACTCGACCAAATCGCACGGCTGGCAAGTGGTTCCAGGCAGGGCTCCCCAGAGCCACCTGACCCGGGAGGCGCTGCCTCCCTACACGGACGGCTTGAGTCACGGACGTCGGGTGCCCGCCGCGGGACGGGTGTAACGGTGAACCGGAGACACCACTGGGGTGGAACGGGGACCCTCTCCCCGGCTGGACGACGGAGCCAGGGGCACCTCAGTTCCAGAGGCCTCCCCGCGAAGTCAGAGTGTGTGGGACCTGCTTCAGAACAGGCCGAGGGCGGAGAGGAAGTTGGAGGGACCGGGTGTCACAGGAGTTGATCATTGTTGAAGTCGACTGTTGGGTACATGACAGCTTATTACACGATTTTCTCTGCTTTTGTCGACGTTTGGAATTTTCCAAAATAAAAAGTTAAAAATAAGTCAAAGAGGGTCCATCTCATCAACCTCTTAAACAGAACATGCCGTGCTGACAGGAAATACTAAAGTGAGGAGAGGGGCTAATAAGTAGTCTGGGTGACACAGGCTGGGGCGCTCCTTGGACCCACGGCCTTCAGTCCCCGAAACAACGCTAGAGGTGCGAGCTGCTTCCAGCCTCATCTGATGGACGCGGTCGCAGGAACGCAGACTCTAGTGGGAATGACTTGCCAAGGGAGCAGCTTGGTCGGCCAGGTTCCGAGTCCCCGCACTTCCTACCAACACATGCTTTTCCCCTTCCTCAGTCTGGAAGTACTAGGGATGCCGGCCAGTCACTCCGAGAAGACAGGGATTAACTTAAGATCAATGTGTGGGAACAAAAGAAGAAGATGAACCACAGATACAAGAAAGAAGACGAAATGCATGGCGGGGGGTAGAACCCGGGTGGGAAGTCAAAGGCAGGATTTCCAAAGTGAAATGAGAACGAGGTTCCCATGATCAGCCCAGTCGGGGGACGTTGTCCTGCATGCATACCCCTCACTTCGGGACTCCCAATGTCCAGTAACCTCCTAAAGCCTCAGAATCATGGACCCATTTTTTTTTTCTATGCGGAATTCTATCCTGCCGCCCCAGAGTCCTCGTGGTCAGGGAGGCTGACCCTGCCTCTGATTCATGGGAGCATCCAGGCCTGGCCAACCAGAGTCGCTCCTGCCCCGAGGACAGCGGCGAGGAGGTTGGGGGCCGTGACCGGGGCTCTGGAGTCGTGCCCGCTGAGCATGGGCCCAGGGACCTCCCGAGAAGGAAGGCAACACGGAGGAAGGAGAGGCCTGGGGAGAAGGACGCTTCTTGGTAGCAGCGTGAGGGCCTAGCTTAGGTCATTCTGGGCGTTACCTCTACCTCTAGACTTGGAATCCTGTGAACCAAAAACTAGTTTGCTTTAGTTTTTGGTAACCTGTAACCAAAGGAGAGTCCTGACTAGTAATCCTATTTCGCTTTGTCTAACCCTTCCTCCGGCATGCGAGGCCCTGGTAAACACCTCCCGGGGCCGGTGTTCCAAGGCAGGCGTTTACAGCCCGGGGAGGGGGGCAATGCAGACCCCCAGGCCCCCTACTTGGACAGTCTGACTGGCTCGGTCCAGGATGGGCCCGGGAATCTGTTCTTCCAGTAAGTGCCCCGGCACTTCTGAGGCGGTTTGCCGGTTTGGGAACTGGCTGTTGGAAGGAACATGCTTTGGAAATACGGCTCTCGGGAACACTCTTATGTGGGTTGCACGGACCTTCTCCATAGCCGCTGCCATTTCTGGCCATGTACTTTTACAAAATGTACATTGGTCAAAAGACCTTTTGAGGAGCTCCGAATACCCGCTGTGCTGAAGGTACTCATTCAAGTCTCTGCATGGGTCTCTGGGCTCTCAGAGCTCATTTTTCCAGATGCTATTTGGAGAATAAAAGTCACCTTCCGGTCAGACCCAGAGTACACAAAAACAGGTGGTTCTAGGTGGGCCAGGAGAAATAACGGGGACCACAGCTTCCTTCCCTAAAATGCACCCAGCCAGCAATGCGGGCACCACAGCGTCGCTGGCTTTCAGGCCTTCTGTGTGCCTGATGGTGGGCTGCAAAATGCGACATTTTTGGAAAGCTGTTTGGCAGCGGAGCCTTGAAGTTCCTATTCTCTGACCCAGTAATTCTATTTCTAGGACTTGAAAACTGGAAAATAATCAGAGGAGTATGCAAAAATGAGAACCAGAGATGCTCATCACAGCCACTCTCAAACAGCTGAACACATCAGGCAACCAATGTGTCCATCAGCTGGGGACTGGTTCAATTAAGTACACAGCCTGTAAAAAGCATGTCGTCTACATCAAACCGAAAAGCTTCCACGCAGCAATAGGAAATTAACAAAATGAAAAGGTAACCTATGGGATGAGAGAAAATATTTGCAAACCACATTATCTGATAAGGGGTTGCTATCTAAAATATACAGGGAATGCACACAACCCAACAGCAAAACAAACAAACAAACAAAACACCCGATTTATAACTGGGCCAAAGACCTGAATAAGTATTTTTCCAAAAAAGATACTCGAACATGAAAAGGTACTCAACATTACTCACCAGGGAAATGCAAGTCAAAGCTATAAGGAGCTATCACCTCCCACCTGTTAGAATGGCTGTCCTCAAAGACAAAAGGTAAGTGCTGGCAAGGATGTGGAGAAAAAGGAACCCTTACGTACTGTTGGTGGGAATAAATATAGAAAATGTGATTTATGTATATATAATGGAATATTATTCAGCCATAAAAAAGAAAGAAGTCCTGCCACTTAGGACAACATGAATGAAACTTGAGGGCATCACACTAAGTGAAGTAAGTCAGAGAAAGATATATATGTGGGATCTAAAAAAAAAAACCAAAAAAACCCCCCAAACTCATGAAACACAAGACAGACAGTGGTTGCCAGGGTACAAACTTCCAGTTACAAGATGAAAAAGTCCTGGAGAATATTATGTACAGCATGGTGACTATAGTTAACAATACTGTATTATATATTTATTTAAAAGCTGCTAGAGGATGCCTGGGTGGCTCAGTGGGTTAAGCCTCTGCCTTTGGCTCAGGTCATGATCTCAGGGTCCTGGGATCAAGTCCTACATCAGGCTCTCTGCTCAGCAGGGAGCCTGCTTCTCCCTAGTCTCTCTGCTTGCCTCTCTGCCTGCTTGTGATCTCTCTCTCTGTCAAATAAATAAATAAAATCTTTAAAAAATAAAAATAAATAAATAAAAGCTGCTAGGGGGGCGCCTGGGTGGCTCAGTCATTAAGCATCTGGCTTTGACTCATCTCATGATCCCAGGGTCCTGTGATAGAGCCCCGCATCAGGCTCCCCGCTCAGCGGGAAGCCTGCTTCTCCCTCTCCCACTCCTCCTGCTTGTGTTCCCTCACAAGCACTGTGTCTCTCTCTGTCAAATTAATAAATAAACCGTTAAAAAAACTGCTAGAAAGTAGATTTTAAAAGTTCTCATCAAGAGCCCAAATGTCCATTGACTGATGTGGTATATACACAATGGAATATTACTCAGCCATCAAAACGAATGAAATCTTGCCACTTGCAGTGACATGGATGAAGCCAGAGTGTTACTATGCTGAGTGAAATAAGTCAGTCAGAGAAAGACAAATACCTCATGATTTCACTCATCTGTGGAATTTAAGAAACAAAACAGATGAACAAATGGGAAGGGGGAAAAAAGGGAGAGAGAGAGAGAGAGAGAGGGAAACAAACCATAAGAGACTCCTAATGACAGCGAACAAACCGAGGGTGGATGGCGGGAGGTGGGTGGGGGTGGGAGAGACAGGAGAGGGGCATAAAGGAGGCCACAGGTTGTGATGAGCACTGGGTGTTGCATGTAAGTGATGAATCACTGAATTCTACTCCTCAAACTACTATTATACTGTATGTTAACTAACGAGAATTTAAATAAAAATTTGAGGAAAGAAAAAATAAATAAAAGTTCTCACCACACACACACAAATGTAACTATGTGAGGTGATGGATATGTTAACTAACCTTATTGTGGTGATCATTTTGCAACAATACGTACATAAAATCATTACACTGTACACTTTAAACTATGTAAGGTTATGTCAATTATAGCTCAGTAGAGCTAGGGGAAAAAAGTATCTTGTCTGGAAATTTTTACCACCATGCTCACAAAACAAGTTACTAAGACTGTTGATATAAATACACACACATGTACACCTACATACACCCACAAGCCCTTACATCCATGCAGGCACGTACATAGATGTGCTCTGTAAACTGTTGATATGCACGGACATTTACACGGATATGCCATATAATGCCAATTTTTTATTTAAAAATACAGCTGCATCTATATCCATATATAAAACAATAGAAGGAAGTCTACCAAAGTGTTAACAGTGATTATCTGAGTAATTTCTATTTCTTTCTTATAGTTCTATTTTCTAAGGCAGAAAAAGTTATAAAATGAAGATATGTCCTTCAAAAATCATGTTTTCAGGGGGATCTAGGAGGCTCACTTGGTTAAGCATCTGCCTTCAGCACAGGTCATGCTCCTGGGGTCCTGGGACCGAGCCCCGCATTGGGCTCCCTGCTGGGTGGGGAGCCTGCTTCTCCCTGTGCCCCTCCTCCCACTCCTGCTCTCTCTCTCTCTCTTGCTCTGCTCTCTCTCTCTTTCAAATAAATTTTAAAAAAATTTTTAGGGCACCTGGGTAGCTCAGTGTGTTAAAGCCTCTGCCTTCAGCTCAGGTCATGATCTCAGGGTCCTGGGATCGAGCCCTGCATCAGGCTCTCTGCTCAGCGGGGAGCCTCTTCCCCCTCTCTCTCTGCCTGCCTCTCTGCCTGCCTCTCTGCCTACTTGTGATCTCTCTCTCTCTCTCTCTCTCTGTGTCAAATAAATTTTAAAAAATCTTTAAAAAAATCTTTTTAAAAAATCATGTTTTCAGAGAATTATTAATAAATGCAAAATGGTTATAACATCAAGTGGAAACACGGGATGAAAATGTATATTCAACATGGTACCCATTCATTTGTTAAAATTTTATATGACTGTTCCGTCTGTGTAGTGGGATTATAAGTAATAATGTTCTTCACTCCACTTGCGTACCTCTTCCAAACTTTCCACAATGAAAATGTGGTAACATTTCGGGTCTGAAGGAAAACCCAGTCAACTGCATTGTGAACCACACGTGGTCTCTAGGAAGACCCTTTTCCCTGCGGTGCTTCTGGTCCCTGGGAGCCCCTCACAGCTGGGGCGCGTTTTGTGAGGGTCATGAGGACTGACGGCTTCTTCCGAACCCCACAGCCCAGCATGAGCATCCACCTCCCAGTGGCGCCCCATTCACACAGGCCGGGGTGAACAGCAACGGCGCACTGAAATCACCCCGACGGCTCCCATTCCCTGAGCTTCCCCTACGTGCCCGGCCCTGCGCCCCGCGCTTCTCAGGCATCACCTCCCTGAGCTCAGCGTGGGCCGGTCTGTCTAATTCCAAAACCCAAGCTCTTACCAGGGTCACCCTCCTGTAAGGAATAAGCTTTTCAGGAATATCTTCAGGGTAAATCTGTTTCTAAGGAGCATGTCTGATATGCCCAGAACCTTCTTTCTGAACCATTTATGTAAGAATGATGTTAAATTTTTACCTTGACCTATAATTGTTGTTCCCAGAGGTCGTTTTCATAAATAACGGATCCCACTGCTGCTCTTGTTTTCCTTCTACCTACCTTTTCTTCCGATGGGTAAAAGCCGATTGCTCTCATGACAAAGGGAAGCTCTGACAGGCAAATGTGTTCCGACACTTTCCTGGTCTCCATTGTATCAATACCTTGACTACGGAGCTGAGAATAGTAAAAATAGTCTTCCAGCTCCTACGTGGAAATAAAATGGAAACACAACACACGTTCTGGCTTTAGTCTGAAGCATCCATTAGGACTGCAAGGACATTTTCTAGAAAGTACATTTTGAGCTCAGTGGGGAAAAGAGGTTTGGAAAAAAGCAAGAAGGTCCACCCCAGGCACATGTGTTTTACAAACTTAACTAGATGTTACCAGCGAGTGTTTGCTCTGAGGACAATTACCCTGTAGAATTTTCCTTCCCTGCCACCAGCCACCAGACCATAGAACGGGGTCAAGTCTTCGCCCCCAAGAGAAACTGCTGCGTCCAGCGCGCTAGAACAGGAACAGAAACATCACTGTTAGGAGCACAGGTCAGCCGCCGCCGCCCGGCACCGGGGGCCTCGCAGCCCATTACAGCGCCCGCACAATTAGGGGCTCTAGAAACCTGCTAGGGAAGTTCCCTCGAAAATGAGGCTGAAAACGAAAACTCCCATCTCCGTGTGGAATCTGGGGGTACGGGGCACCGGCCTTAATGACAGTGACGGCCTCTCACTGGTGACAGGGCAGGCGCTTGGCAGTTTGTCTGCAGTGTTGGGGACCACGGCTCTCCTGGGGGCAGAAGGGAGGGTCCCTGGGTGCTGAAACCAGCCCTCTCCAGCAGAGCAGCTTCGCCCGTAACGTGAGATCTGTATACGACCAGAGCCAGAAACCGGGATAAGTGCGGTACACTGCCAACACTAATTGCTTCCATAAAAACTCGGGAGGCCACCAGGGACCCACGCCAGTCAGATAAAAATAACCCTCTGCTCTCTAACATGGGGTCAGGCTTTCTAAAAATAGGCACTGTAAATGGTAAGAAAACCTACTTTTTGTATGAGACTGACTTTGGCCCACGCAAAATACACATAATACGAAATCATTGTAATAATCCACTAACTGGATTTCTGCTAATCAGGCCATTAGCCTCTTTGTAGGGTTATTAAAACACACTTCAGTGTAGACCACAATGGCAAAGTGGTTAAGCATCCAGAATCTGGAGTCGAAGGCACATGTGTGTGAGCCTTGGCCCTGTCACCTGTAAGCTGCTTGATCACGGGCGAGCGACAACCTCCCTGAGCTCCACTTTCCTCATCTGCAGAATGGGAGTAATGACAGGACTGCCTCACGGGGTGGGTGTGGAAATGGAGTGAAGCCACGTCAAGGGCTGGACGCGAAGCCCTCCCTTCTTCTCCTGTGAGGAGTGTCTGTTAAGGTGTGCTGTGGAATCTGAGAGACCCGGACCTGAATCCCAGCCCCTCGGCGCACTCCAGTGCTTGGGAGGGTCCTTTAACACCCGGGAGCTGGTTCCCAGACACCTGGGGAAACCACGTGGGGATACCAGTAGTCCCCGCCTCACAGGACGGCTGTGAGATGAAATCAGACAGCGCACGGAAGGCAGTCAGCACAGGGCCTGGCCCAGAGAAGGCTCAGGACGAGGGAGTTAGGGTCATTCTTCTCTGTTGAATGGGGTATCAGTGCACACCTACACCTCTCTTCAAAGAGTCAGCCACAAAACCGTCTCGGCCCTCTTGCCAGGCCCTGCCTAAGCAGGCAGCGCTGGCGTCTCGGGGGGGCTGTTGTATTCTCCAGCTGGGTCTGCACTTGATCTTAGCCAAAAGGCTGAGAAGCGATCTCCAGCTGGGTCTGAGCCCCCTCTGCAGCAGGGCCCAGGCCTCCCAGCTCTCTCTCAGCTCCTATATTAGGCATCGAGGCAGGTGTCTAGCTGAGAGGGCTCCCTCTCTGTGGCCTCCAGGCCTTGTCCAGGCCCAATACCGACAGGCTCTGTGGGAGGCCGCTTTGAGCCATGTGGCTCAGGAACAGGGCCAGGTGAAGGGTAGAGGTCACGCCGAGGAGCCTATCACTACCAGGACCACCTGGGAACAACTCACAAGAGCTCCGGGTTCCCTGGGGACAGCTCCCTGGAGGTCAGGACGGTCCCATGTCTCCTGCTTCCTGGCCACTGCCAACGGACCCGAGAGAGTCGGAGGGACAGGACTGGGGTGGTCCAACCAGAGCCAGGGAAAGAGACCCACTGTCTCTGTGGTGACAGCAACAGCTTGTGGGATCTGAGGACTGTCAGTGGCCATAGTCACGCTGGGCGACGAAATCCAGTTGTACCGAGAACAAAGCCAACAGCAGAGCCAGGCAAGAGCAAGTGCTGAGTGCACGCCGTCCCTGCTTTTCCTGCAGGGTGGACCTGAGATGCCCATGACCGTCTCATGAATTCCCCCTTGTGCTTACGCTGGCTTTCTAATGTTTGCAACAAAAAAGAGGGTCATTAGGGCACAAAGGGAAGCACATTTATAGAAAACCTACTGTGTGCTGAGACATACAGACAGTACTTCTGGGAAATGAGCTCAGTCAGGAGAAGCAGCGAGTACTGTAACACATGGTAAGTGCTCAGCACATAGTAAGTGTTCGCAAATGCTCCCCCGGGGAGGAGGCGGGGGAGGAACAGCCACGGTGGTAACCTTTACTCTCAAAACGGTGATGATATTCCCATTTAACAGATGGAGAAACTGAGACTCAGGAGTTAAGGGACTAGCCTGCGGTCATGCCGCAAGCAGGTAAGAAAGGTGGTATTTAAATCGGGGTCTTTCTGCTCTCGTCTGAGCATGGCAGCAGGACTAGCGGCGCCAGTGAGGTTGGGCATCAAAAAGTAAAGGGGGATTTTAGAAGAGGTGCCAGACAAGGGGGGGGGCACAGTGGGGGCATGCCAGCATAGACGGGGCAGAGGCCAAGTATGTGTGGACTGAACCCTAGGAGAAGATGCCAGGGAGGGAGGGGTGCACCCGGGAGAAGGGCGGTATGCTGCAGGGGTGGTATCCGGCCCAGGAGCACGCCGACAAAAATCGTGGGAACATGAGAGGACGCGGCATCTTAATTTCACCGTCCGCCTCACCCCGTTGGTAGACCAGCAGGGAACTGTGTTTGTTTACTTGTTTGGGATTGTTGCATTTCTTCCCATTAGTGAAGCTCTGAACATATTAAGACACCAGAAGCAGCAATGAAGTGCTAATTAGTTTATAACGATCCTTTGTCCCCACAACAGATTAAATTGAAATTCTCAGAAGCCTGGACTGTGGCCAGGCCCAGGAAAGCCATTGGAAAGCGGGTGCCTTTTTTTTTTTTCCCCTTTAATCTCTACCGTGATTATGGAGAAGAGGACAAAAATGAAAAGGAGGAGATTTTGTTCTGTCCCCAGGGTGTCACTCACTCCCACAGTCCCAGGTGACAGACTAGCTGTCAAGGAATCAAGCAGCTCGTTCTGGGCACACGGCTGGCCGGGAAGTACTTCTCAATGTGCGAGCTCACCTCCAGCTTCTAAATTCCCACATTCCCAAGATCTGCTCTCTTAGCCAAAGGCAGAGGTGAAGGTCAGAGTTGTGACTGCAATCTGAAACCAGTGTGGACCCAGAGCAGATCTACCTGGTTGCTTCTTTCCCTATTTAGGTTAAGAGAAGAAACTTGGATGTCTGCTATAAAAGGGAGATGTGCACTTGGCACATGAACCGAGGGAAGGAAGGATTCTTCGGGAGGAAAGGTGCCCACAAGCTGTCTGTACCCAGCTCCTGAGTGTGACGCTGCCAGGCACGAGGCTACCTCAGAGGTAGGGGCTGGGAGAAGGTGCTCAGGGGTGGGAACCAGCTCTGCCCCGTGGCAGCTCAGTGAATTTGGGCAGATGAGAGGATTGCTGTAGAACTTGCCTCCTTTTTTAGCAAGGCTCTTAAAGGCCTTCCTCAAGAATAGAAGAGAGGAAATAGTTAATGTATCGAGCCCCTAGCTCTGCATTAGTCAATCCTCACAAGGACCCTATAAAAAATCCTATTATTATCCTTCTTCCCCCCATTTCACAGACAAGGAATCTAAAGATCAGAGATGTTAAGAAACAGGTCCCTAGGTCTCACAGCCAGCAGAAAGGAGGCTCCACATCCAAACCCGTGTGTCTTTGACCTCAAAGTCCGAGTGCTCTTTGACATTCAACCCTGGACCTCTCTCCAGCCTCACCCAACGCAGAGTCTCAGCTCACGGCAGGTGGGTCAGAGGAGCAGACTGGAAAACACACGTTTCAAATAACACTACTGCTGTGACACAGGCTTCGGAGATTTGGGCAAGATCTTTCTTGCTGGTGTGAATTTGCAGATGACAGAGTGGGAAGTATTTCAGGGGCTGCACGTGAACAAGGTGGAATCCTACTGCCTTCACTGCAAATACCACCGGTTCCTGAAGCAGAACAGTAACCTTTTGTCTGCAGACACAAATAGACGGGTGTCGTGGGGGAACAGCCTGAAGGCCGGTCCTGAAGTAGGGACTTAACAGCTGTCTGCTGTAGCTGGTTAAAAAAGAGGGTCTCAGCTGACACCTTCCTTGTGGGGCTGAGCTTCTCGCCTGGTCACATACACGTACCTTAAGTTGATGTCCCACTGCACCACTGAGCGATCCTGTCCTCCAGCCGTGAAGGCATAGCAGCCGTCATAGGAAAGAGCCATTCCCGCCACCCCGCTAGGGTGGCATATAATGGCGGATGTCTTGTGTGGGTTGCCATCAACTGGTAAGATCTGAAGTCCAACCTAGAGGGGAAAAGGTCATTGGAGATTCAGATTCAGATGACTGGGTCCAGGCTCGGGTCTGGCACATTTGCACGTCACCTCTAGTGTTGTTTACTGGGAGGACCTATGTGTCTGGAACCACCTCAGGGTGTGCGAGCCTGTTTCACGGGGCCGGGGGTTCACACACATACACGCTAACCCCTGTGGGGTGGTCCCTTGGGAGAGAGACGCCCGTTGTGGTAGAAACACGGGAAGGAAGCTTTTGCCCGTCTTCCTAGTCAGACGTCCAAGGTTTTCCAGAACTGCTCTGGAATCCTATGACTTTATGCTTTTCAACAGATTATTGATTAAACAGAGAACTAAATGTAGCTACTTTGCATGTCTTCATGAGATTTTGCCATGTCAATCAATCGGAAAGAAAAAAAAAATCCTTTGACCACCATGTGTCTTCATGGGAGTACAGAAAGTGCAGTAACCCTGCTCAGAAATGCTTCCTAAGACCCAATTTCCCCCCATTAATGGCAATTTTCAGTATCACTGTGGACTGGGAGGAAGTAGCTGGACTTGGCTATGACACCTGGCGTCCTGGAGTCTGATCCCAAGTTGGGGCTGATGGCTACGCAAACCACACAGTCATCTCCCAGAGGCAGAGAGCAAAGGCGGATACCTTGTCTCTGTTAATAAACACCATGTAGCGTTTCTGCAGTTCCAAGGTGCTTTTCACCGGGAGGATTTGTGTCTGCTCAATGGGAGAACCAAAAACAGGCCCAAGCAGTGTCTTCCTACATGAGGAGAAAAAAAAAAAGAAAGAAAGAGGTTTTTTTTGAATTCCACAAATCCAGATGTAGGTTTCATGACTAGCTAGCTACCTTTCATGATACTGTACACGTTTTGCATTCCCAATTTCCTGTCCTGTCACTCAGCGAAGAACCTCTCTCTCAACCGCTGCTAACAGCTGCCATAAATAAGGGCCAACAGCTCCAAACAGTAAATGCTCCAGGGAAAGTCTGATTGTGAAGAATGCTTTTCGTGGTGGAGGCTCTGACTTTCCTCCTTGACAGCTGAGTGAAGGGAACATTATGCCTGGAGAATGTGTACAGGAACAAGGGACGAGAAAAATACGGCGAGGAAGTGACATGCGTTGGCGGGGTGTAGGGAGACACCCCTTCCCGAGGGGCAGGACGAGAGATTGGAATGAGGTGCCGTCCATGGCTCCGGACACCTGACATGCAGGTCTCCAAGTGCAACACACAGACTTCCAGAACCCCGTCTGTGGAAACAATCGTGGTAAATCGTGCCCCGGCAATGGTCAGACTTCTTTAGCTCAGACTCTGAGGAATCTGATCTGAGGTGAGGATCCGGGACGTTACCCTAAGCCCAGACAGGAGCTTCAGGACCCCTGGCTCCCACAGGCAACTTCCGAGGCCTCAGAGGAGTCCTGCTATGTTTAATTCTTAATTATGAATCCTTTTTGCTTTTTATCAGGGCCCACAAAATTGAATACACTTCATAGCCTACAAAAGCTGGATCTGCTCCTGGGTGAGGTCAGCAGCTATCGCAAAGTTTGTACAATAAGCCCCTCATTGTTTAGATGTGTTTTTTCCCCCGGGGCCCCCACACCCAGCCCATGTCTGGCGGGGACAGTAACCACTCCAGGCGTGGGCTCTGACTAAATGAAGCACAAACCCATTAAGCAGTCTTTTTTTAAGGCCCTCCTGTGCCAGGCACTGTGTGAGGTTCTTGGGACACAGATGGGAGTGAGATTTGGTCACTGCCACTGAGCTCACAGCCTGACAAGAGATGACAGACGTGGAAGCACTGTGAGGGGAGAGGGGTGGGAGCAAGCGAGTGTAGGGCTTCGAGACTGCTCTGAGGGTGGAGATGTGTGAGCTAGGTCTGCAGTGGTAAGTTGGGAAGGTAGAGAAGATGGAGGAGACAGACAACAGGCAGCAAACACGAGTGGCATAAGGATGTGGGAAGCGAACCCTTGTTGGGAAGCTGAAGAAGAGGCAAAGGCGCGGGAGCAGGAGGTGGAGGGCAGTGAGCTGAGCAAGGGGGCCAGGACCAGCTGTGAGGGTGCCACGGGCAGGGGCGGTCAGGTTCACACACATGGAGTCTGTATGAACTGAGGGTGATCCACAGTCAAGTTCATACACATGGAGACTTAGGCGAGGTGTCAGAAATGCTAAATGGCCACCTGTGGGACCATCCACCAGCCACCTGCAGGTCACCCTGAGTAGGGATTTCCGAGGGCTTCCCCTGAGTATCACCGAGAGGACAGAGGCAGGGAGAGCGTGGCTAGGGGCAGATTCTGGTTTGAATCCCAGCTCGGACCCTTAAAGAGTAGGGGCAAGTTTGCAGAGAACATGGAACCACCACCTACTGCTGGTGGCAATGGGAGTTGGTGGCATTGCTTTGGGAAAGACTCTGGTGGTCTCTTAAATGGTTTACCAGAGTTATCACACGCCCTGGACATCCTGCTCCTAGGTCTCCATCCAAGAGAAATGAAACAGGTGTCTGCACAGAAACCTACACACAAATGTTCACAATAGCCCCGAACAGAGACGACCCAAATGTCCGACAACAGGTGAATGGATAAATAGGGTATGTCTCTACAGTGGAATATGACCCAGCCATAAAAAAGGAAGGAAACACTGACACTCACTATGCCATGGACGAGCTCTGAAGACTCTTTCTAAGTGAGAGAAGCCAGACACAAAAAGTCACATGTTAAATGACCCCACTTCTGTGAAATATCCAGAATAGACAAACCCACAGAGACAGAACATAGCTTGGTGGTTGGCACGGGTGGAGCAGGAGTGAGGGAAGGGAGGGAGGGAATGGGGAATGACCACTAACGGGTATGGGGCCAAATAGGTGAAACCTTTAAAACATTANATGTTTCCCCCCGTTCTGCCCCCCAAAAACTGAACCCCCAGAGTGACCCCACTGACCACCCCACCACCCTCAGCCAGATTCTGCACAGGGGGAACCAGAGAGAGCCAGTGAAGACTAGGAATGTTGTTTGCTTGTTTGCCTTTTTAAAAAATTATAAAGTAACTTCTGCTCATTATTTAAAAATTCAAATAAATGTGGGCGCCTGGGTGGCTCAGCGGTTTAAAGCCTCTGCCTTCGGCTCAGGTCATGATCTCAGGGTCCTGGGATCGAGGCCCGCATCGGGCTCTCTGCTCGGCAGGGAACCTGCTTTCTCCTCTCTCTCTGCCTGCCTCTCTGCCTACTTGTGATCTCTCTCTCTCTCTGTCAAATAAATAAATAAAATCTTTAAAAAAAAAATTAAAAAAAAAACATTAAAAATGAATAATGGGTATGGGGCTTGTTTTGGGGGTGATGGAAATGCTCTTGAATTAGAAAGTGGTGATGGTTGCACAAGTTTGTTAATATAGTAAAAATCACTGAAAAGGGATAGATTTTATGACGTGTAAATTACATCTTAACTTAAATCATAAATAAGAAAAAGGGGGGAAAAGTCAAACAAAAATCAGCCTCCCGGTGCCTCAGGTTCCTCACCAGTAAATAGGGACAATGACACGCCCACCCCCTGACGCCGTGTGAACAGTAAGTCGGTTAATATAGAGAAAGGACTCAGAACAATTGCTGGCACATACGAGGAGCCGTGGAAACTTCACCTCATATCGTTAAATGTATCTGACAATTTCGTAAAGTTAATATCTTTTGGTTCTCATTGAAAAAATATCATATACTCCTTGTGAACAATTTCACACATCTAGACACGCATAAGATAGATAATCTACCTAGACCCCCACGCAGCCGCACCCTTTAATCCCCAGGTAATCATGGGTGACAGTTTCATGTCCAGGACTCAAGAATTTCTTTTATATATTCTAACCTATATAATTAGAATTTTATGTGAAAAGTAGATAAATCATAGAAACGTAATTTTATAGGAAAACATGCTATGTCTTGGAGATATTTCCATGTAACTACACAGACAGCATTTTTTTTTTCTTTTCTAAAAGCAGCATCGTGTTTCAGTGCAGTGACAAGTCATCATTTAACTAATCCCGTATTAATGGACATCTGGATTGTTTCCATTTTTGAAAATATTTTTGAGCAAGACATCCTTTTACTTATGTCTTGGCATACTCTCTGAGGACTTCTGTGGGCTACATTCCTAGACATCAAAGACATGATGCAATTTAGCAAAAGGGAACAAATTGCTCTCCCAAAAGGACACCATTTCCATGTCCCCCCAACAGCCAGTGAGAGTGCCCACCCACTCATACCTTTGCCAGCACTGTGCCCTGTCAATCACTTCTATTTTGCTAATATGATTTGTGAAAAATGATGTTTTGTTTTCATTTGCATCTTTGATACCCAAGTGAACATCTGCTCATAGGTTTATTAGCCTTTTTCTGCTAAATGCCTTTCAAGTTCTAAATATTTTAAGTGTATTTTAAAATTGTTTTTTATTTATCATGAAAAGACTATTCCTTCCCAATTAACCTGTGGTTATGAGGCTTTGTTATTCCTACAACTTAAAAGATGTTTTATGCAAGGGATGCCTGGGTGGCTCAGTCGGTTAAGCAGCTACCTTCGACTCAGGTCATGATCCCAGGATCCTGGGATTGAATCCTGCATTGGGCTCCTTGCTTGGCAGGGAGCCCGCTTCTCCCTCTGCCTCTGCCTGCCACACTGCCTGCTTGTGCTCTCTCTCTCTCTCTCTGACAAATAAATAAATAAAATCTTTAAAAAAAAAGAAGCTTTATGCAAGCAGCTTTACTTTGGAATGATGGGGATGTTCCGGAACTAGATACATGGTTGCATGACATTGTGAATGCATTAAATGCACTAAAGTGTTGACTTTAAAATGGTTAGGGTTTTTTTTAAGATTTTATTTGTGTATTTGAGAGACAGCATGAGAGGGGGAGGGGCAGAGAGAGAGGGAGAGAGAGAATCTCAAGCAGACTCCCACTGTGCAGAGAACCCCATGCAGGGCTCAATCCCACAACTCCAAGATCATGACCTGAGCTGAAATCAAGACTCAGACACCTAAACTGACTGAGCCAACCAGGCACCCCTGAAATAGTTAGTTTTTATGTTTTATGTTATCGAATTTCACTTTGATAAGTTATTTTTTTTAAAGATGCTTTATGAAAAAAATTTTAAAATAAAAATAAAAAGGGGCACCTGGGTGGCTCAGTCAGTTGGGTGTCTGCCTTTGGGTCAGGTTGTGATCCCAGGGTCCTGGGATCGAGCCCTGTTGTGTCGGGCTCCCTGCTCTGGAGCCTGCCTCTCCCTCTCCTCCCTGTTCATGCTCTCTGCTGCAATCTCTGTCTCTCTCAAATAAATAAAATCTTTCTAAATAAATAAATAAAAAGATGCTTTATGCTAATTTCCAATTGATTGTCAGTGGCAGAAACTCCAAATTGTGTGGCCTGAAGTCCCTGCTTAGTTACTGTTAGCAGGAACTTCGAGCCTGGGGCCCTCCATCCCCAACCTACCTGTTCAGTGAACTCAGATTTACTCAGGACTTGCATATCCATGGATATTCCATTTCCAAAAAGTTTGGGTCCATTAAAGATGATGTATGAAGATTATGAGATCTTCCTAAAATTCCTTTTCTACCTATTTCTTTCAAATATCTCCTTCCCAGTGTTTTAATATATTTTTTAAAAATTGTGCTAAAAGGGTGCCTGGGTGGCTAGGTGGGTTAAAGCCTCTGCCTTCAGCTCAGGTCATGATCTCAGGGTCCTGGGATCGAGGCCCACATCGGGCTCCCTGCTCAGCAGGGAGCCTGCTTCCTCCTCTCTGTCTGCCTCTCTGCCTACTTGTGATCTCTCTCTCTGTCAAATAAATAAATAAAATCTTTTTTAAAAATGTGCTAAAAAAAATCATGCTGAATTTCTCTCCTGTTCCTGCCACATGACATGGCATTTCTCAGTCATTTTTCCTCGTACCCTTCTGGAAACAAATGTTTTAAAAAGATGATGAAGGGCGCCTGGGTGGCTCAGTGGGTTAAAGCCTCTGCCTTCGGCTCAGGTCATGATCTCAGGGTCCTGGGATCGAGGCCCGCATCGGGCTCTCTGCTCAGCAGGGAGCCTGCTTCCTCCTCTCTCTCTGCCTACTTGTGATCTCTCTCTCTGTGTCAAATAAATAAAATCTTTTTAAAAAATAAATAAATAAATAAATAAAAAAGATGATGAAGATGATCTTGGGTGACCCTGGCCTTTGAGGACCAGAACCTTGATCTTCCTCGAGTACAGGACCAGCTGCTGCTGGTGTCTCACTTCCTTCTCTCAGGTGAGGTCACTAATGCATTCTCACCTGTTGCTCCAGCCTCAGTGCCTCTGTTCTTTCCGGCCATACACACGAGGCAGCCAAACCACAGGTGGAAAGGGGACGCCCTCTAGGGCTGACTAGATAGGAGCCCAATGCCAGGGCTGCACTTGGGCCCAGTAGTGCCAAGTAGAGGACGGAGTCAGAACTAGGATCAAGGGTTAAGTCCCATCGCATCCTGAGCAGCAAGTTCTGTCACTGCTCCGAACCTCAGTGGGATAGAACTTGCGGGGGAGGGGGGGTTGTTGAAGATGAATGCAGAGCCCGGGGCAGAGATGACACACCATGATCTGTATCTGTAGTGAGGAGCAAACCTGGGAAGCCCCAGGCCTAGCAGCACAAGGGCCAGCCACACACAGAGACCTATTTCAGGATGGAGGAGCTACTGCTCTGAGACGTGGAGCTTTGGATGCCCTGGGCTCGGTCCTTTGGCAGCTCCTCTGTATGCTTTTCCCTTCTGGAATCTTCTCTTGTCTCATGGCTCTAAAGCACCATGTGCTCCCAACCTCAAATGTGGACCTCCAGCCCAGCCTCTCCCACGAATTCCACTCCCCTACCAAGATGCCAATTCCGTGGCAGCAGGAACATTGTTGTTGGCATCCTTACCTTCAGCACCTCGGACAGAACCTGGCTCAGGTAGGGGCTGAGTAAATACTGAGTGAACGCATTGAACGCCATCAGGTAAACTTAAAACCTCCTTCAGGAAAAAAGAGTAAGGCCAATTGCACAGTAGGGGCGCCTGCTGGCTCAGTCAGGAGACCATGTGGTTCTTGATCTCGGGGTTCAGTTTGAGCCCCACAATGGGTATAGAGATCACTTTAAAAAAATAATAAAATCTTTTTTAAAAATCGCACAATTGATAGTATTCAAGTGAAAATACGTTTTTTTACCCACGAGGGAAAGATAGGAGAGTTTATAAGACATCAGCGACTTTGCGGGTTCCTTCCCTGGGTCTCAGGCCCTGAGCTCTGGGTCCCTCATCTCCATGCAGGGCTGCGCTCAGAGGCAAGGGCTCTGGATTCACATCCTGCCTCTGCCGACTTCCCAGCCACGTGAACCTGGGTGAGAATTACTCAATTCTTCTGCGCCTCGGTTTCCTCCCCTGAGGATAGTGAAGGCAGCCAAGCTGCTTGCAGGTCTGTAAGTCAGGACTTAAAAGAAGCCGGGGATGGAGAAACTGATGGAGGCATCACACCAACAGGAAGCGGCTCATGCTTACCTGCACATTTTGGTGGTAGAATTAAAAAGTTTCACTTTGTAGCCACTGTTGCAAACGAGCAGGAAGAGTTCCTTGGTGAGCGGTGGGTACCAGACCATACAGGTGGGATAGTTGCCCTGGTCGGTGCGGTGGATGTCCAGGACCTCCAGGTTGTCTCTGTAGCTCTTAAGAAGATTGTATTCAATCTGCAGAGGGGGCCAATAGACACACATGAGGACTGCGCCAAAGGAAGGCAGTCAACAGTTCTAATCTGGGGGAGACAGTATTGGTCCCCCTAAGAGAAGACTTGCCTAGACCTTCACTCCGAATAGGCTGCCATGATGGACATTCCTTATGAGCAAAGACAATGAGCTAAGTGCTCTAAAAACACGATGCCACTTAACACTCCTGACTCCCCTGCCAAGTCATACTCTTGTGCCCACTTTACAGATTAGAACACAGATGTTCAGAGAGGTTCAGTGGCTTGTCTGAGGTCACATAGCTAAGAAGTGGTAGGATGAGAATTCAAATTTAGGTCCAACGGATTCCAAAACCTGAACTCTCACAGTTGTGTCATACTGTCTCCCTTACCATTATCTTGGGAACTCTTTGAGGGTAGGAATTAATTCAAATCTAAATCTCAGCACTTGACAGTCATAAATTAGTAGCTTGCTGAATTTCATCCATAGGTAGGTTTTGGTGGCCAGACCATAAGGAATGGGTGACTGGATAATACAGGAGAGATGGGGACGGAAGAAAGGGAAGGAGTGAGGAACAAAGTTAAGATGATACAGATCTTCTTTGACTCGCAATGGGGTTACGTTCCAATAAACCATTGTAAGTTGAAACTGTCATAGACAAAAATGCATTTAATACACCTAACCTACCAAACCCCATAGCCTAACCTGGCCCACCCTAAATGTGCTCAGAACACTGACACGAGCCTACAGTTGGGCAAAATCACCTACCACGAAGCCTATTTTATAATAAAGTGTTGACTATCCCATGCAATTGACTGAATTCTGGGCTGAGAGTGACAAACAGAACGGCTGTGTGGGTGCAGGTGGCCATCAGTGTGCTGGCTGTTAACCCTCATGGTTCATGGCTGACGGGGAGCTGTGGTCGCTGCTCAGCATCACAAGAGAGGATAGGACTGCAGACCACGAGCCCAGGACAAGATCCAAATTCAAAATGCCAAGCACAGTTTCTACTGGAAGGAGTATTGCTTTTGCACATCCTTGAGACCAAGTGTCGACTCAGAGAGGTTTATGCTACCTTGCTGTACATTCATTTTCTCCGACAAGCACCCAGACTGGGGGCCTGGTTCTATGCCAGATGCCAGGGACACAACAGGAATGAAACACATGCCAACCCGGTGGCGAAGTAAACGGACACTGAACAGCTCACCAAGAGCCTGTCTTTCCCGAGGCTCAGCAGTCTCGGCTCATTGCTGTCCAGATGAACCCCAAACAGGAGACTGCGGATGCTTTTGCGATGAGAACGAAGCCTTGCCAGATATTCCCAGACCCGGTGTCCGTTTCTGACTACCACCATGTAAACAGCCACAGTAAAATGCACATCCTGTGTAGGAGCCAAAGAGCAGAAGTTATTCCTTATTCAGTTCTTTAACTTAAAAATCATCACCATGTTTTCCATGCTAATGTTGCCTTTAGGATATTTTACCCAAAAGGAAATTTTAGTCTATCTGAGCAAGTAATAAAATCACACCCATTTTATAGATTAGAAAATTAAGGTTAAAAGTAGATAACCCACAAATGTAAGGGGCGGGTAGAATGCATCCACCTGACACTGGGGAAGGGGATGCCTGAGTGAGGACCTGCAGGGGCCTATCAAGGTTTGGAGCACACAGACCAGGGTAGAGCCCGGGCACAGGGGCAGGGGTGGGGGAGCAGCGGGGACGTGGGAAGCAGCGGTGGCTCTTCCCCCTCACCCAACATCAAGGCAAGACGAGTGCACGGCAGACCAGGAGAGCTGGCAGGAAGGGAGAGGCTAAAGGTCTCAGAAAATCTTTACTGAGCTTAAGAGCCCTATTCATAGAGGGAAGGAATGGAATCCAAAACACTGGGGGAAGACAGTGCTTTGAGATAAATGAGAATGTCATCTTGTCAAAAATCAAAGAGAAAGATGAAAGAACGGATGCCGAGGAAGGGGTCCAGAAACCGACACACCAAAATGAGCTGTCAGGATGGCAGAATCCCAGCCTGCAAGTCCTGAGGCCTAGTCTCGTTTCGAGAGAGAGTCCCTCCTCTCTTTCCAGTGGCCTTGTGGAGATACAGTTCACAATGCACACAATTCACGCCTTCAACGTGTACGACTCTGTGGTTTTTAGTGGATTCACAGATCTCACCACCACAATTTGAGAGCATTTCCATGACCCCCAAAAGAACCCCGAATCCATTAGCAGTCACTCCCCACCCCCCCCC
>LNAC01000056.1:2003316-2033405 GCA_002007465.1 Ailurus styani | reverse complement strand
TGCACCCCCTCCCCCCCATCTCCACCAGGCCCTCTCCCATTTTGGTCGTAAACAAGGTTGCTAGATCCCTGGACAGCACCCAGTGGAAATACTTACAGCCGTTGCCATGTACTGGGAGTCATGGGAGAAGCTGATATGAGTCACACTGGTTCTGGAATATTTGAAAGGCTCTGGGATTTGGCTTTCTAAGGACATTGCATCAAGAATGTAAACTGTCCCCTCAGTGAAGCCAGCTCCAAGAAGGGCTCCTGAAATCACAAAACAGAGAACAATGCTGGAAAAGGACTTCATTCCTTCAAAAAACATCGACTCCGGGCCAGGCCATGTTCTAGGACCTGAGGAGACAGCGATGAACAGGACAGACCAGGACCCTGGCAGGAGAAATAAACAGAAAAGCATGAGGCTCTGGGGCGAGTGCTCAGAACTAACTAGGCACCGAGAGCTGCAGGGTCCAGGACAAGGTGCCTCATTTAGCCTGCTGCGGTGAGAGCGGTCAAGGTGAGCTTCCTGGCGCTGTCACAGCCAAGGGCACGGCCATTCGGGTGTGTTTTAGACTTGGAGCCCAAGATAGGCCGATATAATGAAAATACCTTCAGGATTGTAGGTTAGACTCTGGACACCAAGCCCCTTCTCAAAGACCCTGCTGAAAAGGTACTTTTTCTTTTCATAATCCCACACTTTGATCATCCCACAGAAACTGCCAATGGCGATGAGGGGTTGGTACGGGTGACAGGAGATGGCACAAATGGCATCCTTGGGCTCCACGAATAACTTCTCAAGTTTGGTCCCATCTGTCGTTAAGTGGTACACTGTCGCATCAGATGTTCCAATGATAAGATTCCTGTTTGCCAAGGAGAGACCCAACAGTATCAGTGTTCGCGGCGAATGGGGCACGCCGGCTATTCTGCTTCTAATTGCTCATGAAACGCCTCTGTCGTCTGTAATTTAGTGACATTATTAACCCAACATCTCCAAAAATACACTACCAATACCCAACAGCCTCCATTTGCAAGTGAAAAAGCCCACATTTCTACATGTAAATTGAGTCATTAAGAATGCAGATGGACAGTCAGTTGTACAATTAGCTAATCTGCACATGCAAATATTCATTTGTGTATGCAAATATGGAGTTTGGTGCACACATACAGATGTGCCTGCAAATACTGCAAGGGTAATTAAGCAGACTCACAGATAATTCAGTCTTGAAATGTTATGGCTATTAATTATCAAATGCCTTTAACCACAGCGCTAGGACAAACTCGGCTTCAGGAAAAGACACCAAGCTACGGCAAAGGACTCCAAACACAACAGAGATAACAGCTCAGGGATAAGAGCCCTTTCCAGTTTCCAGTTGTGAAAGATCCTTCAGACGAAAATAATGCTCCATTAAAAAAAAAACGACTGAACGGTGATTATAATCAGCTGTGGAGATCCGTCTGCAAGCCCCATAAAGGACCAAGGAGGAAATCCCGTTCTGTCTCGTGTCCCGGGAGCAAGGTCAACATTCCACCGCATGCCGACTGACAGAGAGGACATCAATCATTTTGGGGCCATTCGAATGACTAGATTCATTAACAACTCACCTTACAATAAAAAGGTCACCTTTTAAAGTACAGTCTGGAGGACAGTTTGATTTTTCGGTGGGTGGAGCTGCTGGGGTCTTCGAAAATGACAGGGTCCTTATGGAGCTCAGTTTGAAGTTGCTGTACCAGTTAACAATGCACAGGGTCTGATCGTAGAACTTAATGTTCCCTCTAATATCCCCCGTGACAATGTAGCTGAAATGGAGAAAAACATCCGGTTGGTAACTAACAGTGGTAAGTACCATCTACTGAACAGCTAATCATGCGTCCGGCTCTAGACTCCAGGTGTTGTAAAAACTTCACTTAATACTGTCCCACGAGGCTGATTTTACTGTTGTTCCACTTTACATCTGGGAAACTAAGGCTCAGAGAAGTTGAGAAATTTGCTCAAGGCCTGGGGGTGCCAGTTTTAGCAAATAAAAATGCAGGATGCCCAATGAAATCTGAATTTCAATGAAGCAATGAGTAATCTTTTAGTAGAAGTATGTCCCAAATATCACACGGGACCGACTTACGCACAGCAACCCTCTCAGGCCCCGTGGTTAGACTGTGCAGGGATCCGGGTGTACCTAACCCAAAGCACATGCTCTCGTCCTCTCTCTGCCCTCCCACATCAGCCACGTGCGGTGGCAGTGGGTAGCGACTGACGTTCTCTGCCACGAGGCCACAGAGGACGCCAGAGTCCCTCCACCAGCCCTCCGGAATCACACAGCTTGGCAACAGCACACAAGCCGCTTTACAGGAAGGCACTGCTGTCAGCCATATACAACCCCGTCCAGTCATCATAGCCAAAGGCAGTGTCGCGTGACAAAATAGCTTTCATTTCCAGTCCTCAGATCCATCCCAAATGAGCTTTTTTTTTAAAGCCTCTGACATAAGTCTAATCACGGGGGGGCGGGGGGATAGAGGGATGGATTTCCTCTTATAGATGCAAAGTGATTAAATGCAGTTTCTGATTAATAAGCGAGGCAGGTGGGCAGAGTAATTGGCTAGAACATCTTTCGCTGCCCTCTGCTGGGCAGAAATGGCAAAACAGGCCAAGTGTTTTCAAGATCCTTGGTGGGTCCCTGGTCCTGGCTGGGTTTTATTTAACAGGGAGAGAGGTGAACCCGGGCCTGGTCTTCACTGGGCCCTAACTCCCCAACTAATTAAAGGTTGATTCATCATCAGCTGCAATTCAACTACTGTCTTTTCCACACCCCTGAGTGAGGACAATTTGCATTTCTCTTTAAAGCTATGCCAGGACCCCATCGCTCTCTGTATTAAAAGAAATGAAAAGGAAAGCAGGGCGTTGGGAAAGCAGATGGCCCAGTGACTCTAACCACATGCACGTGGTTCCTGTCATTAGGTAGAGTCCTCCATCCCTGTTGAACTTCTCAAACATACTAATAATGACTATTTCATCTAGAGCTCTCCTGTGCCAGACAAGGTGATAAGAGTTTTACATGGCTTGTCTCACAAAATCCTCATAAAATCATGCTGAGAGAGAGAGAGAGAGAGAGAGAGAGAGAGAGAATTGTCATGCCCATTTTGCAGATGGAAAAACGGAGGCTCAGCCAAGTTAAGTCCCTTGCCCCAAGTCACTCAGCAAGGAAGGGATATGTCTGCAATGTGAACCCCTTTCTGTCTGAGACTAAGGCTTTTAAGGACCCTCTCTGAGCCCCCACGGCCTGAACTTTATAAAGTTATGTTGTATTTCATCTTTTCATAATGGGTGTTATTTTGTAATCAGAAAAAAACAATATAGCTATTTATGTTATTTTCTTAAAGTATGTAACATTTAGGGTACAAAATGAGTCTAACTAGTGTGGAAGGAAAAAAACAATTTTTTGTTTCACCAACACAAAGGGATTTTTAAAAGTAATACATGCCCATGATTTTAAAAAAAGGCAAACCAATTAGGACGAATGAGATTATAAGAGGTGAATCCGCCCCCACCCCTGGATCCTACCTACTTCTTGTTCTTTTCCTCAGAGGCACCAAACATTCCCAGTTGTTTTCCCAGAAATATTCTATGCAGATACAAAATATGAGTATACATCCAAAAGGGTTTTAATATACTTTGGTAACCACTGATAGCTGCTTTTTAATTAAGTTAATTACCTATCAACTGTAGTGAGCACAGTGATGCCCTCTTTCTGCAAATGAACCAATTTACAAGGTTTGATTTGAGGGGAGCCCACGGAGGCAGAGGCAGACGGTGGTGGGTGGTGTATGTCCCAGACAACCAGCTTCCCTTCCATTGTTGCGGAGAGTATTTGTGTTAAATTCAAATGAAAGACTGACTGGCTAAATTTTCCCACGAGCTTGTTGAATGTCTGCATTTCAGAAGACAGATTATAAGTTATGCTGTTAAAAAAATATAAAACAAAGCATTTGTCAATGTGGCATATTTTATAATATTACATTGATTTAGAGTAGGAAAAAGACAAAATTAAAAAACCAATCACTAAGAAATCTCTCCCCCGTGGATTGCCATGCTGCAGGCCATTCTGAACCTCTGAAGGTTTGCTGGGAGCAAGGGAAGGGCTGTGTACTGGGTTAATTAAACTGCTTAAAGCAAATGAAACTGTGTTTAACCACTTGTTTATACCTGTTCAACTTCTCTTACCAAGGTTCCAGAGACTGATAAGGAAATTAAGGTCCGTCTTGAGCAAAAGCATCCTCCAGTTGTAAGATATCACAAAATAATTCTCCCAGTCTTAGAAACTTTCCCCATAAACTATTTTCCCAGCAGTAGAAATTAAGTACTGTCCACAGACATGTGTACATGTCTTTCATGTACTTTCATGACTTCTCATGAAATTTGTGCTGCATGAAATAAGGCACGAGGGCCATCTTTCTTAGGCAATGTCTTGGAGATGAAGTGTAGAGAGAACCAAGAGCAGTGAGTGGAGCCCCTCAGTGAATGTTCAGCGAATGAATCAAAGAAACGCCTCCATTTGTCATGTGACACGGCAAGTTTGTTGCCTGGTTCTCTAACGACACGGAGAAGACCCTAGGCCTCACCTCTTCTGCCTTGAACACAAGAGGGTCAGGAAAACAAGAACTGGTCAAAGGAGGGCATCAGGGTCTTCCTAAGAGCTGCTCTGCTTCCAAACAAGGCATTTTCATCATTTCAAGCTGCAGTCAGTCCTCGATTGTGGGTTCTGTAATTCCAAATTCACCTACTCGCTAACATTTATTTATAACCCCAAAATCAACCCTTGTGGCCCTTTCATGATCATTTGCAGATGTGTGCATGTGCAGAGTGGCAAAGATCTGACTCTGCCTGTGCGCACGTTCCTAGCTGAGGTCGAGGGAGGACATGCTCTGCCTTCTTATTTCAGCTCTCAAACTGTAAACAAGTGTCCTTTCCACAGTCTGTTTAGTGCCATGTTGTTCACGTTTTTGAGGTGGTTTTTGTTGGTGAAGGCAGTATTTAAACTAACCCCAAACTGAAATGCTATCTAGCATTCCTAAGAGTGAGAAGGCCATGATGTACCTTCCAGAGAATATACCTGAGTTAGATAAACGTCATTCAGGCATGCGTTCCAGAGCTGTTGGCTGTGAGTCAACGCTAATGAATCAACATTATGTATTAAATAGTGTCTTCAAACAAAAACCCACATAAAACAAGGTTACGTATCTATCTGTGGATGAAACTGTTATGACCCAAGGCTAGCAGGAACCTAATCCTGTATTTCTCCTAGGAGCAATGATTTTGTATTCACTAACTGAGGTCTGTGGAGACTTTATGGAATGTAACTGCCATGAATAATGAGAATGGACTTTATTTTTTGATAACTTTGATTTATGAAAAGGAGTCTGCAGACAGAATAATCTCTCTTTGTATTCATTCATCTCATCCTTTTTTTTTTTTTTTGGCATGCCCTCTTAAAAATAACTTTCTATAAATTGTACCAAGAGTGAAGAAAGGAAGCAGAAAAAACACCATAAAGTGCTCACTGAGGGTGGGTACATGGGTGTCAAATGCAGACATTGCGGCAGGAGACGGGACCCTCAGATCTGACAGCTCCAGGCGAGCAGGCAAGATAAACTGTTTCCTCCAACACCTGCCTCGCTGCCTTTCTACTGGCTCTGAAACGTCTAAATACCCAAGATCATGTTTTATTACTCTGAAAACTGTGTAGCCTGAAAAGGAGCCACTCATGTTCAACTATTTATTACATCACTCCGAAGTAATTTTCATTCTTTGTCATGTGCACACATACATTAGTAAAGCCATCACTTTTTTGGATATTTTCTCAGGGTAGTCAAATTTCTTCCCCATAATATTTTATTTTGAACAATGGTTCCATTATTTCCAGCTGACAATTCAATATGGTAAAGGACCCAAGTAAAAATGTCAAATGATTTCCCCATGGCTTAATATCAAGACATACAAAAAGTAGCCTGAAGTGACTAAGCTTACACATACATATTTACTCTCCACCAAATCTGACACATAAAAATGCAAGAGGCATACTCACTTTTTCTGTTAAACGTGGGGCACTGTGAGCAAGTATATCTTCGTCTTCATACTGCTAAGCACAGAAAAAATAATCACCACTACAAAAAGACCTGGTTTCCAAAAGAAAGAACTAATAAAACCACAAAATCAAAAAAAATGCATCTAAACAGTGTCAGAGCTTTGCAATCTCTGTAGATAAGAGAACCTGCTGCCTCCTGGAACATCTGAAAACATTCTGAAAGAAAAGCAAATACGTAAAAAAATGCCACAAGCGATTGTGACTTTAAATGGTAGTAGACGAAAATCTGATCGCTACATTTATAAGGCATTAAAGCTGCAGTAAGTACCGGAAGCAACGTCTAGCGCTGAAAAGTGGTGACTGAATCGGTGTTTTTGTTTTTGTTTTGCATTTTTAATGGTGGTAAAATTCACATAACATAAAATTAACCTTTCATCGTTTTTTTTTTAAAGGATTTATTTTATAATATTTTTAAAATTTCAATTCAGTTAATTATAAAGATTGTATTTTGAAGTAATCTCTACACCCAACATGGAGCTCAAAATCACAACTTCAAAATCGAGGGCCACGTGCTACACCAACTGAGCCAGCCAGGCACCCCAACCATTAATCATTTTAAAGTGTACAGTTTAGGGACAGACATTTAGTACATTAATGATGCCGGGCAACCACCACCTCTGTCTAGTTCCAGGACATTTTCATCCCCCCAAAAGGAAGCCCTCTCCATTAAGCCGTCATGAGGTCCCCTTCCCCAGCCCCAACCACCACCATTCTTTTTTTTTTTTTTAAGATTTTATTTATTCATTTGACACTCAGAGAGAGATTACANATTCATTTGACACAGAGAGAGAGATTACAAGTAGGCAGAGAGGCAGGCAGAGAGAGAGGAGAGAGGAGGAAGCAGGCTCCCTGCCGAGCAGAGAGCCCGATGTGGGCCTCGATCCCAGGACCCTGGGATCATGACCTGAGCCGAAGGCAGCGGCTTTAACCCACTGAGCCACCCGGGCGCCCCAACCACCACCATTCTACACTTTGTCTCATGGATTCTTCCCTTCTGGACATTTCATGTCAATGGAATCATATAGCACATGGTTTGTTGTATCTGGCTTTTTCCTTTACCATGATGTTTACAAGGTTCATCCATATTTTTCTTTTTTTTAAGATTTTATTTATTTATTTGACACAGAGAGAGATCACAAGGAGGCAGAGAGGCAGGCAGAGAGAGGGCGAAGCAGGCTCCCCGCTGAGCAGAGAGCCCGATGCGGGGCTCAATCCCAGGACCCTGAGATCATGACCTGAGCTGAAGGCAGAGGCTTAACCCACTGAGCCACCCAGGCACCCGAGGTTCATCCATGTCGTAGTGGGTGTCAGTGCCTTGGTTCTTTCTATGGCTCAACCATAGTCTGCTGTACGGATGGACCGCGTTTTGTTTATGCATTCATTAGCTGACAGACATTTGGTTTGTTTCTACCTTTTGGTTACTGAAAATAATACTGCTGTTATGAACATTTATATGTATGTATTTGTTTAAATGCCTGTTTTAGGGTGCCTGGATAGCTCCGTCGTTAGGTGTCTGCCTTCGGCTCAGGTCATGATCCCAGGGTCCTGGGATCGAGCCCTGCATCAGGCTCACTGCTAGGCAGGAAGCCTGCTTCTCCCTCTTCCACTCCCCCTGCTTGTGTTCCCTCTTTTGCTGTGTCTCTCTCTGTCAAATAAATAAATAAAATCTAAAAAAAAAAAAAAAAGCCTCATTGTTTAAAAATAATAATAAAATAAATGCCTGTTTTAAATTCTTTTGGATTTAGGAATTGCTGGGTCATATGGTAATTTTATGTTTAACTTTGATTTTTTTTAATCTCATGATTCTGCCCTGTGTCAGTATATATACTGCTGATCTGTTTGCTAATTCTTTTCTAAAAGGGGGTAAAAATCAAGGTCTTGAAGAACCCTGTATTTTTTAAACCTGTTAAATACATTCAAATAAATATTTACCTCATTACTTTAAAAAATTAAATGAAATTTAAATTATCTGCTTCGGATTTAATACACTAGTTTCCAATGAGACTAAAATAAATGCTATAATTAAATCAAAACATTTTAATACATATTTATTGCTTCCTAACTAGGTACTGTATTGTTACATTACCAAAACATCTGTACTCAGGGAATGAACATATACTTGTCCCTACATTTAAGACAAATCAAAATATTTCTACTTACCCACAAATAATATATTGCCTGTGTTTTACTATTGCTCACCAATTCTTTATTATTTGTTGGATTAAAAGTAAGATAGTTCTGAAATATAAAGTATGGAAATATATTACATTACAATAAATTTTCTGTTTCTCCCTGGCTAAGCTAAATGTTAAAAATAAATAATATTTTTATTATAATAAAGAGCTGAGTAGGAATATAAAACAGAAAAGACAACAGCATTTTGTAAGCAATAGGAATATAATTCAAACACTGAGTGTTAAAATTAATGGTCTCAAATGTGTTCCTTTTCTTATTTAGTCTTATTTATTATAATTCATCATCTGTAAATAGGAACAAGCAAAAGTAGCACAATATTCACTAATAACCTTTACTCCGTGTCCTTTTGGACAAAAACTGCTGCATACACATTTCTAAATTTGACAAGGCCACAAGGTAACTTGGAATGAATGCCAAATACTGGAAAGAGTTTCTGATTCCTGCCAACACGGTGAATTGCATGGACTGCCTGGCTCCCTTCCCAAAAGTCAACCCTGCGGTAACTACAGCACTGGGAAAATCACGAAGTGCAGAAGCTAAACAACAGCAACAACACAGTGGAGCTCCCTGGGGAGACTGAGGCGCGTGTCCTGCCAGGGTATGTGGGTGGGAGGGGGTGGCTGCAGCCTGAAGTGAAGGGATGCAGGGGGCAGCCCTGGAGACAGCTTCTAGAAACACAACTTAAGTTCCATTCCTGCCACTTCCACCCCATTGCCTATTCCTTGCCTACTCCAGGAATGTAAAGGACCGGTGCCAATGTTTGAGAAGTAATTTTGGGGCAGCTCAACGGCCTGGGGGTGGGGGCAGGGTGGGGTGGTGAAGAACTGATGGAAGCAAATGTGTGGGCAAGACCTCGCAAAGGCTGGAAATCAGCCTCAAATCACTGCAATCTGTGATTCGATTAATCAAAGTTAATCTTGTTAACTTAGCCAGGTGCCAGCAAGGAGCAAAAGTAGGTCTTCCGTGGAGGAAGTTACCATCCTGAGCCTCAAATTACTCCTATACTTTTTAAAGCATGACATTGGGCATTTGATGAAACGTAACCAAATGACTGACAACTGAGGGGGAGACGCAACCACTGGCAAGAGACCCCAGGAGGCACAGGTATAGTAGCATCGACACACACAGACTTCACGGTAACTGTGGTCACGATGTGCAAGAAAGTAGAGGGCAAGATGGGTAATCTCAGCAGTAACTCTATTTTTAAAAAGAATCGAATGGAAATTCCAGATCTGAAAAAAAAATGATTTAAAAAACCTCAAAAGAAGATTTAACAGAAAATTAAGTATAACCAGAGAAATAATTAGTCAGTACAAAGGGAAGATAAATTACAGGAGAAAATATCCAGACTGAAGGATAAAGACACAAAAGAACAGAAAATATAGACACGACAATCAGAGACCTAGAGGACAAGATGGGTCTAATGTTTGTATAATTGGAGTACCAGAAGGAGAGGAAAGAAAAAAAGGTGATAAAAGTAATATTTAAAGAAGCCGTGGCAGAGAATTTTCCAAACCTGAGGAAAGATATGATATTCCAAGTTCAAAGAACCCTAGAAGATATGTTTTGGGCTGTTGTTGGTTGTTGTTTTTTTTTAGATTTTAATTTTTATTTATTTATCCTTTTTTGTAAGCAATCTCTATGCCCAACATGGGGCTCAAACTCACAACCCAAGAGTCGCACGCTCCACTGACTGAGCCAGCCAAGAACCTAGTTTTGGATTTTTTTAAATCAACAACATATCCATACACATACAGACACATCATTAAAAACTGCTAACAACCAGCAGAAAACCTTAAAAGCAGCCAGAATGGGGCAGGAGGGAAAAGACGCATAACTTCCAGAAGAGGGAACAATAAGATTGATAGTTGACTTCTCAACAGAAATGGGGTTAAGGGGCACCTGGGTGGCTCAGTCGTTAAGCATCTGCCTTTGGCTCAGGTCCTGATCCCAGGGACCTGGGACCTTTTAAGAGTGAAAAAACAAATTGCAATATATCCATTCAATGCATGATTATTCAGCTTTTTTTTTGTTTTTTTTTTTTAAGATTTTATTTATTTATTTGACAGAGAGAGACACAGAGAGAGAGGGAACACAAGCAGGGGAAGGGAGAGAGGGAGAAGCAGGCTTCCCGCTGAGCAGGGAGCCCGATTCGGGGCACGATCCCAGGACCCGGGGATCATGACCTGAGTCGAAGGTAGACGCTTAACGACTGAGCCACGCAAGTGCCCCGATTATTCAGCTTTAACATTATAAGGGACACATAAAGAATAATAAAAATGAATAAATTATTGCTACATACATGGATGAATGTCAAAAATTAAATTGAATAAAAGAAGCCAGAACCCTCCACAAAAAGAGTCCATTTCTGTAAAATTCTAGGGTATGCAAACTAATAAACATTAATAAACAAGAGGGTAGATGTTGGGAGATGGGTGGAGGAGGAGTTTACGTTTATTCCCATCACAATGGGAAGTCACTCAATGACTTTAAGTAAGAGAGTGATATAATCTGGCTTCTTTAAGAACTATCGATCTGACTGCTGCAAGAAGACTGGTCGGATCGGGACAAGAGTGAACACAGATCAGCTGGGAGGATGTCGTAGTCACGCAGGGAGCTGTGGTGGCAGTGGAAATGGAGAGGGGAGGAAGGATTTTCGGGACATCTGGGGAGTACACGGCACCTGAAAGTCACGGGAACAGATAAGAACACCCAGGAAGAAGGGGTAGCAATAAGAGGACCTCCCGCAACTCAACCCTGAGGACAGCCAACATTTAGAAGGTGTGCAGTGAAAGAGGACAAGGCCACAGAGGAGCCCAGGAAAGCCAGTGAGCCAGCAGGAAAGGTGTCTTGAACGCCCACTGGGAGGGGTGCTAGTGAGGATTTAATGGTGCTCCTTTGACTTGGAAACGTGAGCAACTTTGATAAGCACAGTTTTGGTAGAGCCATGGGTAGGTGTAAGACAGATCAAAAGAACCAAAATGTTCATCACCAGTGGGACAGATAAATGAGCTGTATTATACTCAAATGAGGAGAGACTAGGTACCAGAGAAAATTAATGAATTATAGCTCAATAACCAACATGGATTTGAATCTCAGAAACAAGGTGGAGAAAGTGAAGCAATTATGATTCCAAATATGTAACAAACAAAACAGGCAAAACAAAAATAGGATAGAACTGAGGGAGGGGCGCCTGGCTGGCTCAGGCAGTAGAGCTGCAACTCTTGGTCTCCGGGTTGTGAGTTCCAGCCCCATGCTGGGTGTGCAGCCGACTCAGAAAAAGTGGGGGGGGGGGCGGGGGGAGAATGGACCTGGACGGCTCAGTTGGTTAAGTATCCGGCTCTTGATTTTGGTTCCGGTCACGATCTCAGAGTCCTGAGATCGAGGTCCGCGTGGGGCTCTTCCCTCAGCATGGAGTCTGCTTGAGATTCTCTCTCTCCCTCTCCGTCTGCCCCTCCCTGCTCGCTCTCTCTCTCTCTTGCTCAAAAAAGAAAAAAAAAGGGAAGTACTGAGGGATACATACATTGCTAGACAAAAGTATGAAGGAAAGCAAGGGAATGAGTAACACAAAATCTGGGACACTAGGTAACTAGTTAACACTAGTTAACGGGGATGAGACTGGGGAAGGAGGACAAAGGGACTTCGAGGGTTTGGGTGATGTTCTTTCTTGAGCTGGCATGTACACAGGTACATTCTGTTTTGTTCTTTAAAATGTACACATTTCGCATGTATGCCTTCTTTAGCAATGGAAATATAAGGAGATCAAATATTTTGTGCACAAAAAGGTAAATGAGAGGCGATGAAGTCAGAAAGCCGGCACGGACAGCTCCTCGGAGACCTGTTACTATGAAGAGGTGCAGAGAGCCAGAGCCAGGAGGAGGTGCGGCGTCAGTGGTGTTCTCCGGAGAAGGGGGAAACAAAGGCATGTGTACCTGCCTGGGGGACAACCGGCCAGTGGAGGGAGGGCTGATCCCTGCAGGAGGGGGCCTCGGGCGCCTGAGGGGTGGGCATCTTGAGCACTGGCTGCGTTTACACGCAGAGGGGCAAGAGACGGTGCTGAGGCTGAAAGCAAGTTGTAGGCTTGGGAGTGAGAGCAGGCCAGGCTTTGTATCCGATGGCCTCCGTTCTCTCAACGCAAAATGAGAGAGGTCATCGGCCGAGAGGAAGAGAAAGGGCTGGGGAGGAATGAAGAGAAGGTGTGAGACAGTTGTCTCTAGAAACGAAACAGCCAGCCTACTAGAAAGCTGGGCCGTGCTGAGCCCTCGCTCGCCCTTTGCGACTCAAGGCCAAACTGAAGGCCTTGGTTCAGCTGGGCGGGCAGGAGCGCAGAGCAGGCCGATGGTAGAGTCCTTCCAGACCTGGGGCCACACAGCACTGTCCACCAGCACTTTCCGTTGTGACCGAGATGTTGGCTCATCTGTTCTGTCAAACATGGCAGCCACTGGCCACAGGTGAGTACTTGAATGTAGTGATGCTGAGGAAATTAATTTGTAGTTTTATCTCATTTTAACTGATTCAAATCTAAGCCGCCACATGTATTCAGCAAAGTTTCATGATACGAAATCCCACAAAAATTGGTTGTGTTTCTATATACTAGCAAGGAACAATCCAAGAAGGAAATTAAGAACACGAATCCACTTATGATAGCATAAAAAGACCTAGAAATAAACCTTAGGTGGAAGATTTGTTCAGTGCAAACTACACTGGTGAAGGAAATTCAAGAAGACATAAGGAAAAGCAAAGACAGCCCGCGCCTGTGGATTGTGAAGAGGACAAGTGCCCAGAGCAATCTGGAGATTCAATGCAATCTCTAAAAAATCCCAGAGGGGTTTTTTTGCAGCAATAGAAAAACTCACTGTGCCCGGTGGCTACTGTATCAGCTCAATTTACAAAAGCAGTGAGGAAGTTTTTTGCAGAGACCTGGAGGGATGCTGTGGGGCCAGAAGGAGAGAGATGGACATAAAGCTGCAGAATGACGTGTGCCTGGCTGAGCCCAGTCACCCAGACCCTCCGACTGGGTTCCGGGTCCGAGTACATCCAGGTATATACTTTCCACAGTGTCTGGCTCATAGTAGGTATTGAGCAGGTGTGTGATGAACAAAGGGAGCAAGGATGAGTAAGACGATGCAGAACAGAAGAGTACGGGCGCCTGGGTGGCTCAGTGGGTTAAAGCCTCTGCCTTTGGCTCAGGTCATGATCCTCAGGGTCCTGGGATCGAGCCCCACATTGAGCCCCACATCGGGCTTCCCCGCTCAGCAGGGAGCCTGCTTCCTCCTCCCTCTCTGCCTGCCTCTCTGCCTACTTGTGATCTCTCTCTCTCTCTATCAAACAGATAAATAAAATCTTTAAAAAAAAAAAAAAAAGAACCGAAGAGTAAACTTGGTGGGTATCCTTGGCAAGTCACTTCAAGCAAATTGAGACTAATAACTTCTGGATGTTAGGAGCAGTTAAGAGCATGAATCTACAATCTGAAAGGCTGCTGGCCCCTGACTGCAGACAAACTATCCAGTAATTAATAGTGGCATTCCACAGATGTTACTAAATAACTCCTTCCCAGCACGTTTGCATGGATTGGGTGAGATACTTGATGTAAAGAACTTAGCAGAATCTGGCACATAATAAATGCTTAAAAAAATGTTGCTAACTATCATCAAGATTAAAATGAGATCAAGGACACGGAAGCGTTTTTTCACAAGCTCTAGTGTCCGAACTCCAGCCAAACCAAAAGCAGGTTTGGACCTGGGCTCAGTGTAACTGTAGACGCAGCTTTATAGACTCAAACTGAGCTCACCTGAATGCCATACTCTTTGGGGAGATGGAGAGTACACGCTGGCGTTTCCACTGCCAAGGTCCACCTCCAGATGCAAACTTTCTGTGAGTGACAGCAGACAGAGGAGAATGAGAAGGTTCCTGAAATCTGCTGAGGTACCCAACACCTCCCGTGGTAATCCTGCAACTTCGGCTCACGGAGCGTGGCACCCTGAGCTAAGCCCCAGGGAGAGAGCCCCCGACGAGGGGCCATGGGGTCCACTCGTTCCCTGAGAGCGTCACAGATGCCACGTGGCCCGAGCAGAGCTGCTCACCGGGACACACTCAACAGGCTGGCCAGCCCGCTGCGGCCACCTCCAAGCACCCCGTACCTGGATTTCAGCATCTGAGATGGTTGCCAGATACTTGGCATCCCGGGTCATGGCTATGGCCCCGATGCCGTTGCCTTCCGGGCAGCTGTCAAATATTGTGTGCACAGGAATGCTGCAAAACAGGACAGGGACGCCCATTTGCTGAGGTCTGCCTTGCTTCCCAGAGGGACACACTTCCAAAGCCTAACGGCTATGGAGGAACCAAGTGTGGTCCACCCATACAAAGGACTACGATTCAGCCACACAAAGGAAAGAAGCGCAGACCCCTGCTATACCAGGGGTGGACCCCGAAACATCACGTGAAGCAGAGAAGCCTGGCACAAAGACCACATGTTGTTCGAGCTCATTGATATGAAATGTCCAGAATTAGAAAATCCACAGGGACAGACCAGCAGATCGGTGGCTGTCAGGGGGAATGGGAGTGATGACTAATGGTTTTGGGTTTTCTTTTGCGGGGGGGGGGGGGTTGAAAGTATTTTGGAACGGGCACCCGGCGGGCTCAGCTGGTGGAGCATGTGACTCCTGACCTCGAGGCTATGAGTTTGAGCCCCACGTTGGGCGTAGAGATGACTTTAAAATCTTTTTTAAAAAAAGCAGTTGGGATTAGATACAGGTGGTGATCGCACACCATTGTAAATGTGCTAAATGCCATTGAATTGCACACTGCACAATGGTGAATCTTACATTATGTGAATTTTACCTCAATTAAAAAAAATAAAGCTAACTCAGCATTACGCAAACGTGCTGTTTGTTCTCTTCATGGAGTCAACTGTCACTCAGTATTGAGCGCTGATTCCAAGCCAGGCATGAAGGACGGAAATATGAAAAAACAGAAGCCTAGGACAATGCTCTCAGGAAAGCGAGCGCCTTCCCACCTAAGCAGGAATGCAAATAAGCACAGGCTTTCTAGACAGCAACTTAGCTGCATCTATCAAAATTTTAAATGTACATACCCTAGGACCCAACAATTCCTCTTCTACAGCTTTTCCCCAGAAAAATAATAGCAAAAGTAAATAGAGATAAATATAAATTCATGTTCACTGTGGCACTGCTTTAATGGCAAAAAAATCTGGAAACAACACAAATATCTATGGATGTGGGGGCTGTTAAAAAACATTTGACAGGGCACCTGGGTGGCTTAGTCATTAAGCGTCTGCCTTCAGCTCAGGTCATGATCCCAGGGTCCTGGGATCAAGTTCCCCATCGGGTTCTTTGCTCAGCAGGGAGCCTGCTTCTCCCTCTCCCACTCCCTCTGCCTGCCACTCTGCCTACTTGTGCTCTCTCTCTGTCAAATAAATAAATAAAATCTTAAATAAAAAGAATGAGGTAGATGTGGGAAGGTGACCAAAATTCAGTGAAAAAAGCAAATTGCCAAACAGTGTAGGTAGCATCATCCTGCCCGAGGGAGAGAGAGGGCACACATCTCTGGGCACGGAAGAGTCTAGAGGAACAGACTCCAAACTAAACAAGGGTGACTCTGGAGGTGTGTTTGGGTGAGGAGGGACTTTCACTTTTTTTCCCTCCCTCACTTCTATATCATGTCACTGGCAAGACTGTAGAACCTCAAGAAGCAGGCAAAGCCTTGTCACATGAAGAATTAGATATTTAAATATCTAAGTGAGCCCATGGGGGGGCGGGGGAGTGAAGGGTGGGTGGTAGGAAGTCCTAATCCAGGAACGTGGGCTGGTGGGTTCCCACTGTTTTTCCTTACAGAGCCCTTGTTACCGGAAATATCAGCAGGCCTCGTAGGTCACTCCAGTGCCCCAGTTGGCTGAGACCAAGTCTGTGCCCCAGCTGAGGACCTGGCTGGTTCTCCATCACTCGAGAAGATTTCATCCCCCTGGGAAGTAGCCCCCAAAGTCACTCGAGAAGGCAGTCCTAACATTGCTGTGAATAACATAGTGATGTCCTTAGTGGGGAAAAGCATCTTTCCCCAGTGGCTATTCAGAATTAAATATAGAGACGGTGATGTCAGTTTTGCCTGCACTATAAACATATTGGTGGGAAGAGAATTTGTTTATTTTGTTTAGGAATGGGTGATGTTTAAGAGAATTTAACATATCAGAGCCTCTGATGGATTAGATTTGTGATTCTAATTTAAAGCCTGTAGTTGATTTAGACTTGTGATTTTAAATTCAAATCATACTGGTTTATAAACAATATTAGAATACTTATAAGAACTTAAGATTCGCCATAGTTATGTCTAATCTATTAGATTTACAAGAATTACTTAAGTATGGGTGAAGGGTTTATTTTTTAATCAGACTACTAAAGAACTTAAAGACAAAACCAAATATATTCAATTTCTAAGTGCAGTTTAAAAATGTTTAAAAGCAATTAATAATCAAATTTGTGAGTGGGGCCAAACATTAATCAAAACCCCCTTAAAGGAAATTTCAAAAATATGCTAGATTTATAAAAGGAGTAAGATTTATAAGTTGAATGAAAAGCTTAAGGAAAAACTATGGTTCTGAGTTTATAACTTAAATAAAGTGAATATTAATTCTAAAGCCAAGTAATCTTTTCTGGGTCCCAAAATAATCATTTACTGTATCATAAAACTCATATTGACATACTGAATTGTTAACCACAGATGCACTTTACTTTGCAATTAGAAAGAAAAAATCACTGCCAGAGTCACCCCCAGTCTAGTCAGGGAGACAGCTTTACAAGCAAGAAAAAAGCAAAGAGGGGCGCCCGGGTGGCTCAGCCGATTAAGCGTCTGCCTTCAGCTTGGGTTGTGATCCCAGGGTCCTAGGATCAAGCCCTGCGTCGGGCTCCCTGCTTGGCAGGGAGTCTGCTTCTCCCTCTCCCACTGCCTGCTGCTCTGTCTACATGTGCTATCTCTTTGTCAAATAAATAAATAAAATCTTAAAAAAAAAAAAGCAAGGAATAAATCCATTTTAGGGGGCCAGCCGCGCCTGGGGAAGGACAGCTATCAGCAACAGCTTCAGAGAAGAGACGCACGTGAGGGGCCCACCCTTCCTGCCTGCGGACTCTGTCAAGGGATAGAACGACGTTCCCTCGTGTGTAAGTCAGATGTCCCACTACTTGCTGCTGGAAGCATGTGACAGGCACAGGTGACAGCCAGGCACGCGGAGGGGGAATTCCGCTTTCTGGGGGACAAGTTCCCCCCGCTATGATGCAAGATGTGTTTTTCCCTCAGCCCAGGCTGGTTGGCAAGAGGCAGCCTCTGAAGGGTGTTCATCAGGGGAGCAACACAAACAGATTTTGAGTTTGGGAAAAGAGCACACTCGAAAAGCTGTGGAGAAAAACCACGCGATGCTACATAGTGATGTCCATGTATCTGTATTTAAGATAACAGCACCAAATTGACTCCCTACAGGAAGAGGACGAAGATTGGAGACGGTGGCCAGAGGAGACGTTAGCTTTCAATTAAAAGATTATTAAAAATCCACAGATGAGTAGATAAGCAAAATCGGTATATCCATGCGATAGAATCTTGAAAAGAAAGGAAGCACTGATTCATGCTGAGAGAAAAACCAGACACAAAAAGCCACATACGATTCACGGACATAAAATGATGACAGGCAAACCTACAGAGACAAAGTAGACGAGGGGCCGAAGGGAAGGAGAATGGGGAGCTCACTGTCACAGACTTTCTGTTTGGGGTGATGAAAGTGTTCTGGAAATAGTGCCGATGGTTGCACAACATTGTGAATGTAATTAATGCCACTGAATTATACGTTTAAAAATCGTGAAGATGGGGTGCCTGGGTGGCTCAGTTGGTAAAGTGGCTGGCTCTTGGTTTCAGTGCAGGTCATGATCTCAGGGTCCTGGGATCGAGCCCCGTGTCGAGCTAGGAGGCTGCTTGAGGTTCTCCCTCCCTCTCCCTCTGCCCATCCCCCACTCGCACTTTCTCGTTCTTAAATAAATAATAAATAAATCTTTTTAAAAAATTGTGAAGATGGTCAATTTTGTGTTATGTATATTCTACTACAATAAAACGAAATCACCATCCTGCAGGCTGGGCTGCAGAGAAGGAGGCCGGCCAGGCGGGAGCCCAGGCGAGAGTGGGCGGGCAGGGGCAGTGGAGGTGGGCTTAGAAGGCCTCTGGGAGGAGATGCAACAGGGCTTGGGCACATTTTAGCAAGAGATGTCCATGGGACATCCAGGTGGAATGTTCTCCAGCAGCTTCCTCATCCATGAAAAGAGGAATTATGAGGTGGTTATGGAGATGAAGACAGTGTGGTTTCAAAGCCCAGGTCTGCTCCCTCCTGGCTGGAGAACAGTACCAACCACATCCTTGCCACCTCAGGCCAGAGGAAGCAGAGTCTCAGAAGGCAGATGAAAACCAAGGGGACATGGTATCAGAGAAGCCAAGGAAATGAAGAGAGTCAAATGCCACTGAGACGGCCAGTAAGATGAGGACCAGGATTAAGTAACATGGCCCTACGAGGTCACCAGTCACCTGGGGGAACTGTATCTTAGAACATCCAACATAACCTTCCAGAACACTCGAGAGCATTACACACAACTTCTTCCTAACTGTGCCCAACTGGACTCATCCACCCCCCACGTCACCCACCCACAACCCAACCAGGGCCTTACAATCTTATCAATTAATCTAGCACGCACTCTGCCTCTAGGACCAGGGATGAAGAAAGAAAACTCACATATGAGCATCTATCATAGGCCATGTACTGTGCTCTACTGGTCTTCATGATAGTCCTGTAAGGTAAGTGCTCTGCTGTGTGTTGAGGGCCCCTCAGAGGTCACGTCCACCCAGAGCCTCAGAATGTGAGCGTTATATGGGCACAGGGTCTTTGGAGATGTAGTTAGTTCAGATGAGGATGGATTAGGATGGATCCTAAATCCAATGACTGCTAAACTCACAGAAGAGCAGACACAAAGAGACACACAGGGGACAATGCCACGTGAAGACAGAGGCAGAGAATAGAGTGATTAGTCTACCAGCCAAGGAACACCAGGGGCTGCCAGCCACCACCAGCAGCTGGGAGAGAGGCCTGAAGCAGGCTCTCCCTCAGAGCCCCAGAAGGAACTACCCCTTTGGGCACCCAGATTTCAGACTTCCAGCCTTGTGAACTGTGAGGGAATAACTTTTTGTTATTTTAAGCCCCTCAGTGTGTGGTAATTTCTCAGAGCAGCCCAGGGAAACTAAAACAGTGGGTATGATTAGCCTCTTTTTTTGTAGATGGGGAAATTCACTTCACTTCTCTGGGCCTCCAAGCTGGGTTAGGGTGAGTCAACGTCCCTCAGCCCCACCTACTCTGGGACACCGCCAAACCAAGTTTCTGGGCCTGAGGAGTCAAGAATTGTAAATGGGAAACTCAAGAAGGTAATGTCACTCGATCAGGCCTCAAGGCAACAGGATGGCCAGCCTGCCCAGGCCGCTTCTCCCCTCACCCGGCATCCCGTCAGCGGCTTCTGCTTGCCCAGACCGGCATTTCTCATTTGTTGCAGATACGCTACACTGAGTAGGAAAAAACAGGCCTGTGCCATGCCTACCCTGTGAAGGAGTCCCATATGATTATCAGGCAGTTGGGCCCTTTGTCGGCCGTGGCAATCCACCGTCTGTCTTCGCTGACGCAGAGGCAGGAGATCACATTAGGGTGGCCCTGCAGAAATGCAGAGAAAATGCTCTGAAACATCAAGGACAGTAGGAGAGGCTGGGGCCCCAAAGAGAGAACTAAGCTCCCCTTCCCAGTTCATCTGGCTGAAAATTCCACTGCTATGGCCTTTCCCTGGCATTTCTCCCTAGCCAGTGGTTTTCCGATTTTCTCTCCCTCAAAACCCCGAGGGTAAGCCACACTCCCCACAAGGACAGGGGCTCCCTGGAGGTCTAGGCATGTGCCCAACTCTGAACCCAGGTGGGGAATAAATGTTGGGGTTCTGCCCCACCCTCAGCCCCCTTGAAGCCCTGCTGGCCTCATCTTCCTAAAACAGTGTCCACATCAGGTCACTGAACAGCTCTGGGGCAAAAGCCTCTTCGCTGGTCTCTCTGCTTTCGTTCCCATCCCCGCACAATCTTTTCCCAGTAACTCAGGAACCTTCTGGAAACACAAACAAGATGCTAGTGCTCCCTGCCAGGAAATAGCCCATTTCCTCCCTCCTTCCTCTCCCCTTGCTCGCTCCATGTCAGTCATACTGGCCTCTTTTCTGGGCCCCACCTTTCTGGGCCCCATTGGCAGGCCTGCAAACCTGGAGCTCTCTAGGTCTGGAATGCTCCTCCCCAAACTGCCCCTGGTTGGTTCATTCTCCTCAGTCAGTCAGACCTCAGCACAAAAGGCACGTTTGCATTGCCAGCCCACCCAACTGGAGGGCCATCTCTCACTCTTGATCTCTCTCCTGCAGCAGCCCACATTTCCTTTGGAGTGCTTGTTATAATTTGTAATTGTGTATTTATGAGACTGTAAGCTCCATGACAGGGGACTAGATCTGCTTTGTTCATGACTACAGACCCAGAATCTGAAACAAAGAGGTTCTAATAAATACAATGGAACAAATGAACGAAGGAGTGAATGAATGAATGATGAAGGCCACTCCCAGCCACCTGACTCTAAGGGAGGCTGGACACCTGCCTGGCATGGTCCCTATTTCTCAGCCCCTCTGACTGCTGCCCCTTCCTCACTCTGCAGACACAAACTATCCCCCTCCCTTGCCATCACCACTGTGATCAATGCTGTACATTCAACTAAGCTCCAAGAAGGGCTGCTTGCTTGGCTTGTATATATATCTGGATATCTAGAGAGCAAATTCTGCACCCACACAGCATGGACCCCTGAGTACCGACTAGGTTTTTGGAAAATCCTTTGTGATGTTTTTGACCTAGGCATTGACTTAAGGAAGGTCCTTATTAAAATATACGTCAGGGGCACCTGGGTAGCTCAGTCAGTTAAGCGTCTGCCTTCTGCTCAGGTCCCAGGATGGAGTCCCATGTCAGGCTCTCTGCTCAGCGGGAGTCTATTTCTCCCTCTGACCCTCCCTGTTCCTCATGCTCTCTCTCTCTCACTGCCTCTCTCTCAAATAAATAAAACCTTAAAATAAAATAAAATAAAATAAAATAAAATAAAATAAAAAAAATATATATCCATTGAAAAGGGTAACATGGAACTGTTTACCCAGTTAACTAGTGGAAAGTCAGACACCAAGAAAAGAGGACATTTGGTCAGGTAAATGATGAAAATGTCAGGAACAGAGCATGGAGAGTGGTGTGGGGAGGCCAGACAGTTAGGGCATTTGGGGAGGCACAGAGGGCACCGGAAATACATGAAGGTGCTCAAGGGAGAAGGCACAAGGACCACAACCAAACTAGTCCACACTTTTGCGTCAGAGGACCTACATTCAATTCCTGGCTTCACCATGTACCAGTGAATCCTTGGGCAAGTCAGTTAAACCACTCTGAGCCTCAGTCTTTTCTTCTGTAAAATGGGGATATTAACGCCCACTTCTTAGCATGGTTATGAGGATCAAAGCCCTTTTAAACCTGCAAAGCCCTCTATATGTTAATTAGGCCCGAATCCCCGCTGAAGCCTTTTGCATTCCCCAGGGTTCTGTGGGGACAACATGATCTGTCCTGATCACAGTTTAACCAAAATGTAAAAATACAGGTGTCTTAAATTCTTGTTGCTATAAAATTAAAATCAATTGCTGTAATTTGTAATCAATTTGTAAATTGATTCTGGTTAGAATCAGAGAGACAATGAACAATAAAATGTGTTTCTAAAGACAAGACTTGCTATAGTTCAGGGCGCCTGGGTGACTCAGTTGGTTAAGCATCTGCCTTCGGCTGAGGTCATGATCCCAGGCTCCCTGCTCAGTGGGGAGTCTGCTTCTGCTTCTCCCTCTCCCTCTGTCCCTTCCCTTGCTTGTGCTCTCTCTAATAAATAAATAAAATTTAAAAAAAAAGACTTGCGGGCGCCTGGGTGGCTCAGTGGGTTAAAGCCTCTGCTTTCGGCTCAGGTCATGATCTCAGCGTCCTGGGATCGAGGCCCACATCGGGCTCTCTGCTCAGCAGGGAGCCTGCTTCCTCCTCTCCCTCTCTCTCTGCCTGCCTCTCTGCCTACTTGTAATCTCTCTCACTGTGTCAAATAAATAAATAAAATCTTTAAAAAAAAAAAAAAAAAAAAAAAAAAGACTTGCTATAGTTCAGAAGAGAGATAGGAAAACATGACAGTGACATAATGAAGTCAGCCCTTGGAATAAAAGACAAAATACTATATTCTAGTGAAAGACAACCTCTTTTCCTTGTAATAAAAAAAAAACCTGCAGGGGCACCTGGGGGGCTCAGTCAGTTAAGCGTCTGCCTTCAGCTCAGGTCATGATCCCAGGGTCCTGGGATCGAGCCCCCAAATCGGGCTTCCTGCTCAGCAGGGGAGTCTGCTTCTCCCTCATGCTCTCTCTCACTTGCTCTCTCAAATAAATAAATAAAATCTTAAAAAGCAACAACAAAAACTTGCATACCTGAAGATGGTGCTGAGTATTCTTGAAGACATTGTAGATGACCGCAGTGTGAGCACAGACATACAGAAGAACTCGCTGGTTCTCATCTCGAATGTAGTAAACAGGAAGAGAACTGTTCCATCCGAAAGACCAAGTCATGGTCTGGAAGACAAAGGCAAAACCAGCAAAGACAGTAAGTGTGCCGAGCCCAGAACTGTGATGCCGGGCACCGCTGGTGCAGTCTCTGGAAGGGAAGGATTTCACATCAGTCCAAGTAAGGGAAATCACTTCAAGAGCATCCTCAACCGCGTGCTTCGCAGAGGCGCAGATGACACTCGAAACCGTGACACTGAGTGAAAGGGGCCACACACAGTGCAGGGTCAGTCGGATCCATAGAGATGAACAGGAGCTTAGTGGCTGCCAGGGTGGGGGGTTGGGGGAGCTGGGGAAGGTGGGTGGAGAGTGACTGCTACGGGTTAGGGATTTTGTTTGTGGGGGATGAAAATGTTCTAGAATTAGACAGTGGTGATGGTTGCCCAACCTTGTGAACATGCTAAAAATCAATGGATGGTACGCTTTAAAAGGGTAAATTTGGGGGCACCTGGGTAGCTCACTGGGTTAAAGCCTCTGCCTTCGGCTCAGGTCATGATCTCAGGGTCCTGGGATCGAGCCCTACATTGGGCTCTCTGCTCGGCAGGGAGCCTGCTTCCCCCTCTCTCTCTGCCTGCCTCTCTGCCTACTTGTGATCTCTCTCTCTCGCTGTCAAATAAATAAATAAAATCTTTTTTTTAAAAAGGGTAAATTTTATGAGGATGGGGGGATATTGGAACCACTGTGCACTCTTGGTGGGAATGTGAAATGGTGCAGCTGCTGCAGAAAACACCAGGGAGATCTCTCAAACCACTAAAAGCAGAATTACCATATCATGCAGCGATTACATGTCTGGGTATCTATCTCAAAGAACAGAAAGCAGGCTCTCAAAGAGACATTCGCACGGCCTATTTATAGCAGCATATGTCACAGAAACCAAAAGGTAAAAAAAGGAACCCAAGTGTCCCACGACAGATGAATGGATAAACAAAGCATGAGTATTATTCAGGCTTCCACAGGAAGGGAATCCAACACCCTCTACAAAGTGGATGAACTTTGAAGACTTCACACAAGGGAAATCCACCGGTCACAAAAAGACCAATACGGTAGGATTCCACTTACATGGTCCCGAGAGGAGTCAGAGCCATAGAGACAGAAGGTAAAGTGGTGCCTGCCAGGGGCTGGGCTGGCGAACACAGAGTTGGGCAATGGCTAGGGACTTTCAGTTGCACGAGAAGAGTTCCAGGCCTTGGTCGCACCACAGTGTGAACGTACTTACTACGACGCTGTACACTTCAAAATGGTGAAGATGGTAAATTTTAGGGGCACCTGGGTGGCACAGCTGGATAAGCCACCGACTCTTGGCTTTGGCTCAGGTCGTGATCTCAGCATTGTGGGATCGAGCCAGCGGCAGGCTCTGCCCCTCCCCAACCCCTTCATCTCTCTCTCTCTTTCAAATAAATAATTAAATATTTAAAAGAAAGATGAGGGACGCCTGGGTGGCTCAGTTGTTGGGCTTCTGCCTTTGGCTCCGGTCGTGATCCCAGGGTCCTGGGATAGAGCCCTCGTGTAGGGCTCTCTGCTCAGGAGGGAGCCTGCTTCTCCCTCTCCCACTCTCCCTGCTTGTGTTCCCTCTCTCGCTGTGTCTCTGTCAAATAAATAAATAAAATCTTTTTTTAAAAAAGATGGTAAATTTTACTTTATGTGCATTTTACCACAATTTTAAACTTTAAGGGGGTGAATTTAACGGTATGTGAATTATACCTTGCTTGAAAAAGAAAAGAAAGTCAACAGTAAACAAAAAGAATGTCCTATCCTTCTACTCCCCAGAACCTAGACTGTCAGTCAGTACCTGACATGTAGTAAGCACTTAATACTGTGAAATACAATTTACTTCATGAAAATATATGGAATGGACAAGTTACAGTGTAGTCACTAAGGAACTTAATCAGAAAGGCAATTATTCAGCTGGGAATATTTGTATTTGGTCCTCGTACACCATTTTCCCTGGAAGAATAAAGCACAAAGAGACAAAATTTGTTCAGCATGATTAAAAATTCCATATTGCCAGTAATAAATCCAAAATAAAAATTTTCTGAAATGAAAAATTAGAGGTACTATAAATCTGACTACTGCTTTTAATCCAATAGTAGTTTACTTATGCATGTTTTTTGTATCCAAAGTCATTTATAAGAATCATGGATGAACAGACTGTGGATCCATACAAGGGAGTATTATTCTGAAATAAAAAGCAGTGAACTAGCAAGCCAGGGAAAGACGTGGAGAAATCTTTTTTTTTTTAATAGATGAAGATATTTGAAGGAATTCAGAAAAAACTTTTTTAAAGATTTTATTTATTTGACACAGAGAGAGAGAGATCACAAGTAGGCAGAGAGGCAGGCAGAGAGAGAGGAGGAAGCAGGCTCCCCGCTGAGCAGAGAGCCCGATGCGGGCCTCGATCCCAGGACGCTGAGATCATGACCTGAGCTGAAGGTAGAGGCTTTAACCCACTGAGCCACCCAGGTTCCCCGACATGGAGAAATCTTAAATGCATTTTGCTAAGTGAAAGGAGCCAACCTAAAGAGCCTTCACAGTGGGGGCACCTGGGTGGCTCAGTTGGTTAAGCACCTGCCTTCGGCTCAGGTCATGATCCCAGGGTCCTGGGACCAAGTCCTGCATCGGGCTCCCTGCTCAGCCAGGAGTCTGCTTCTCTCTCTCTCTCTCTCTCTCTCTCTCTCTCTCTCTCTGCCCCTCCCCCCACTCGTGTTTTCTTTCTCTGACAAATAAATAAATAAAATTCTTAAAAAAAAAAGACTTCACACTGTATGATTCCAACTACATGACATTCTGGAAAAGGCAAAACTATGAAGACAGTAAAAACCCCAATCATTGCCAGGGAGAGAGGGGGTGAAGGCAGGGATGGAGAGTGGGGAACAAGGGATTTGAGGGCGGTGACACTGGTCGGTAGGACACTGCAATGGTGGATACACCTCGTTATACCTTAGTCAAAGCCCAGAGAATGTTGCACCACCAGGAGTGACCCCTAAGGTAAATGATGGCCTTTACTTAATAATAATGGTCAATATGGGCTCATCACCTCTAACAAATGTCCCCCACTAATGCACGATATTAATGAAAGGGGAACCTGGTTGGGGGGCGCACAAGGAAGTATATGGGAACTGCGTACTTTTTGTTTCATTTGCTATAAATCTAAACTGCTCAAAAAAAAATTAATCCATTTAGGGGCATGTGGCTGGCTCAGTCAGTAAAGCCTACGCCTCTTGATCTTGGAGTGTGCCAGCCCCACGCTGGGTGTCGATATTACTTTAAAAAAAAGAAATTCCATGTAAAAAATTAACTGAGGCCAAAAAAAAAAAAATTAACTGAGGGCAATTAATCGAATGTGGCAGCATCTAAAGGGACGGCTAAGCGATTAGAGATTTTTAGTAACTAATTCACTCAGTATGAACAGACTCTCCTTGCTCCAGCAGTACTCACATTAATCGAAACCACACAGTATCAGCTGATACTGGGCCCTAGTTTTACCATTCGAGGTGAATGATCACAGAGCTAGCCGTCTCACAGCAAGCTTCCAAAACATGAACACAAAACGCTATTGTCCAAACCAGATTTTGCTACATTTGACAATCATAAGACTCCTTCTCATAAATGCACGATACCTTGTTTTCTTGGCAGGAGTGGGTATCCATGTTTATGCCTATTTACCATGAGCACTCAGAGTTATTCCAGGCCTCTGGCATACGGCAGGGGACCCCAAAGGGAAAGGGGGGTGCCGTGGGCAGAGACAGACGCAGGAGCACCCTCGGTGAAGCCCCTCCGGTGAGAACAAATCAGAAGTAACATAAACGGCCATCAATAACAGGGAACCCATTGAATTTAAAATGAGGAAGTGGATCTACACGCCCTGATGCAGAAAACCGTCCAAGATGTACTAAGTGGTCACGCACAAGATCTGACTGGTAAAGAAAACAAAACCGAACGTGTGTTGTGGTGTGTGTGCCTGCACACAAGCATGTCCATAGATGCCCAGGAAAAGGTCTGGAAAGATACAAAGTTTACCAAACTGGAACGGTAGTCACTTCTGGGAAACGGATTTGGCGTGGTCTGTGAGAGAAAAGGAAACTGCCTGGATTTTTTTTTTATTTTAACTATTATTTATTTTTAGAGTGGGGAGGGGCCAAAGAGAGGGCCAGAGAGAACCCCAAGCAGGCTTCATGCTGGTACAGAGCCTGATGCGGGGCTCGAGCTCACAACCCTGGGATCACAGTCACAACCCAAGCCGAAATCAAGACTCATACGCTTAACCAACTGAGCTACCCAGGTGCCCCTGCTTTATATTTTTTTAAAAAGAGCACCTATTAATTTTAAGAGAAAAAACAAGAAACGGGAAAAGAAAGGAGGCGTCCTCAAGGAGCTAAACAAATTTGCGGAGGGAGGTCGTCTAGAAGAGTTGGGTTCTGCAGTGAGTCCAAGGCTAACGGGGGACCCAAACCCCTGGCACGCAGGACACTTGCTCTCATAGTGATGTCACCTGCTGTCGTGTTAGCTGCCTACATAAGCCAAAAGTCCTCACGGGCTCTAAAACTTTTTCTGTCTTTCAGACTGAGCCAGCACAAGTTTTGACCTTGAACTCCACTGCTCAAAGTAAACCCAGTCTACAGAAAGGAGGCTGTCAGTTGTCTGCATCTCCCACTAGGCATTTTCCATCATCCTCATCATCATTACTATCCTTGCCACCGTCACCACCGTCATCATCGTCTAGATGTGAACACCCACCCACTGCTCACTATGTGTCAGGAACTACACTTGAAGTGCATTCAATCGGTTACTTACAAATCTTCCAAAGGCAGAATCTACAGGGAAAAAAGGAGATGAACCCTAGGAAGTGATTTTCAGTAGCAGATGGAGGAAGAAGGGAAAAACTCTCCTCCTCCTTCTCCTGGTAAATGGTAATATTTGTTCTCCTTGCAGACGGTGCCCCCCTGGAATATTGTCGCGTGGTGAAGGCAGATGCCTGTGGACCGCCTGTGCCTTTCTCAGTGGCTTTCACTTTTTCCAATACCCTTCGCTTTCTGGTCCATCTCCAAAGGCATAGTTTTAGGAGGCCGGAATGGTTTTAGGAGCTTGAAAGAGGTACCAAGCCAGCTAAGGCAGAAGAGGTGAGGAGAGGAGGGAACGGGGAAAGGAATGGAGGAGGCGGTGGAGGCAGTGAGAGAGAGGGGGAAGGGGAGGAGAGGGAGAGATGGAGCTCGAGTCTCCTACAAGAAACAGCACCCTATGCAACAGACGAACCAGGTCCGGGATTTCCTGCCTATGGAGCGACACTGTCGGACCCAGATGCAGCGTTCCTGTCACACAGGTCCCGCCGGAATGCTGAACTGAACTTTAAAACACACGAGTCTATTATTAGTTCAAAAAGGATCTTTCTGGTGGTATTTTTTTTCCATGTGCATAAAATTCCCTAATTTCACAACGCTTTAAAGCACTGGAGGAAATTAAAAAGCATGTTACATTCACTTACCAAAGGATACACGTTGGCACGGTCTTCCTTTTGAAACAAAACGTCCTCGCTGGTAGACACCAGTGATTTCTCCGGGATCTCTGCGTTGGACTGGAATTCTTTCTCTTGTTGCTCACTTAAGTCTGATAATCGTTTTTCTTCTCTCCTTTCCCGTCCCAGTTCATCCTGGGGCATCTGGTCGGTTTTCTCCCCGAGCTTGCTGGAGGGCTGCGTTTCAGGGGAACTCATCTCTTGTTCCTCAGAACCCATTTGATTCAAATCAAGAAACCTTAGTTCTGAGCTCAAGTCTCTTAAAAGCTCATCTGTTTCCGAATGCTCTGATTCTAATGCATGCTTTGACTCACTAAGGGTTCTCTTAAAAAAGAAATAAAAGAAGATTGTGATTCCAAACACAGTATGTAGCTGCTTCACTCTCTCCTTTCCTTTCCTTTCTGCTCCTACTCAGCCAGCTTACTGTTCGCCTCACATTCGAGCTATGAAGTGTTTTTTAAAAAGGAGCCTGGGGGGCACCTGGGTGGCTCAGTTGGTTAAGCGACTGCCTTTGGCTCCGGTCATGATCCTGGGGTCTAGAATCGAGCCCCCCCCTACTGAAGAGGGAGCCTGTTCCTCCTTCTCCCGCTCCCACTGCTTGTGCTCTCTCTCACTCTCTCTGTCAAATAAATAAGATCTTTACAAATAATAACAAAATAAAAAGGAGCCCGGGACATTTTGTACTTAAATAACAGGAATCATGGTGCCAGGTTTATTCTTGGCCTGCTAGCAGAACCACACAGCAAAACCATTCTTCTAAGTGCACAGGTTGTCTCCAAGGACGGACGAGACACAGTCACTTCTCCTTGGACCACAGCTGAGTTCTCCTTCAGGGGAGAGCCTACGTTACTATGATCATGCTGACTCTGTTCTAAGACAAGCACACTCCAACTAAGCCCGAGGAGCTCTTTATGTCAGCTCCACTGCACACCTCCTCCAGGAAGCTTTCCCTGACCATCCTCCTAGCTGGGCTAATGACCTTGATTTTGGTTTTTTAAATATCTCCCATGCATCTCCCAATCACTGCACTTAACATATTGTTTTATGGTGTTCGGGTACCAGTCTGCCTCCCTACACACCCTAGAGCCCCTTAAAAGAATGGACTGTATCTTATTTGTATGATCCCCATAGCCTGGCAAATGGTAGGCACCCAAAGATTCTGAATAAATGAACGAATGAATAGATGAATGACTTAAAATTACTACTTACTAGGGAAGTTCCTGACATGACTGACTGGGAATCGGTCAGTGTAAGTCTCTCCAAACTGGTCACGGACTTGGTGATTTCTTGAGGCTTCGCTGTGGTTTCTTCCTGTACAGCAGCCTCCTCCCCCTGTGCTTCTCCAGCCTTTGGCTCTGTTTCTTCTCTGACAGCCTCCCCCTCCCCCCCATATTCTTCCCCCTCTTCCTCCTCCTCTTCTTCTTCCTCTTCCCATTCCTCCCCTTCCTCCTCCTCCTCCCCTTTCTCTTCCACTCCTTCCTCCTTCTCCCACTCCTCCTCCCCCTCTTCTCCTTTCTTCTCTTTCTTTTCTACTCCTTCCCCCTCCTCCCCC
>LNAC01000056.1:1920310-2002960 GCA_002007465.1 Ailurus styani | reverse complement strand
TCCTCCTCCTCCTCCCCTTCCTCCTCTACCCCCTCCTTTTCCCCTTCCTCCCCCTCTTCCTCTTCCTCCCCCTCCTCCCCTTTCTCCTCCACTCCTTCCTTCTCTTCCCCTTCCTCTCTCCCTTCCTCCTCTCCTTCCTCTTCCTCTTCCTCCTGCTGAGGCTTTCTCTGTACTAATATGTCATCTTCTTTTAATTTCTGTTGCATACTTTCCATCTCTCTATAATATTGATTATACTCTTCTTCCACTTCTGTTTCTTCATTTTTTCCTGCTTCTTCTAGTGGGTTCTCCCCTGCACCTGACATTCTTCTTTGTGGAGTTTCCTTTAGAGAAATGTTGACCATAACAATCAGCAATTCTGTTTCCCATTTTAATTTCCTAGTGCATGAACCTATCAGTGAACTGTGCAATACCAGCTCTGGTTCCTTTCCACAGGAATCGAAAGAATCTCATACTTCTGGGAAAGCCTGTCCCAAATCTTAAGCATGATGCCAGGGCCTCTCATCTTCCCAGGAATAAATTCAGAGCCCCGTAACTCACTTTATCTATATGCACATTCCCACAGGCAAGGAAAATGATAACCCAGGCATTAACAACAATTCTAATAATGTAGATAAGGGCAGGAGCAGTGGCTTAGTGGTTAAAAGCGTGGGCTTTGCAGTCGGCCTCTCCTAGCACTCAACTCTGGTTCCACCACTCACTTGCTCTGTGTGAGACCTCGGGCAAGTCACCGTACCCCTCCGAGTCCATATTTGCTCACAGGCGGAATAAAAGTGAGAACCCTAAATTCTGGGGTTGAGATGACCTACGTAAAACGTTCAATGCAGCCGCCGCAGAGGGCTTGGGAAAGGCAGCCGTTGTTTACAAAGTTTAACCGCCTTCTAACACAGTCCCTCATTCATTTCTTCCGACGAACTGGAGTTTGAGGCTCTGGGAGTTGCAGTGCGTGAATCAGATCACACGGCTAGAACGAGGCAGGCCTCTCTGACGCTCGGTTCCTCCAGCTGGAAAAAGCACCGCTACGACGTCCGGCCCGGGCCCCTGAGCACGGGGCCTGCTCCCACGCAAACTTTGCCGGCGCATCGTAATGCGGGGGTCCGGGGGAAGGGACGAGAGTGTGGGGTCTGTGGGGGAGGGGAGGGGGACACAACGCCCAGGCGCGGCGCCTCCCCCCAGCTCGGGTCTCTCTGAGGCCGCCCCGGGCCCCCGTGGGCGAGCGCCCCCCACCCCCGCGGGGCACCAGGCCCTCCGACCCCAGGGCCCCCGCCGCCGACTCACAGACTGCGCCCTCCGACGGCCTCAAAGGCCCGGCCCTCCCGCCGCCTGGACCCCTCTGTCACCTCCCCAGCCTCCAGCGGCCTCTTTCTCCTCCACGCGCTCCCTAGCTACGGTTGCCACCCAAGCCCGGTCCCCAAGGTAACCGCCGCCGCCGCGAGCGGCCGTAAAGCGGGAGGGCCGGCCGGCGGTCACGTGCCCAAGGCTCTGCGGCGGGCGGGCCGGCACGCCCCCTGGCGGTCCCCGGGGGAGAGGCGCGGCGAAATCAGCCTTCCTCGTCCTAACGACTGTCTTGGCCAACTTTCTCCCTAGGCGCCCAGGCTTGAGAAGTGGCACTGGTAGCTACCTGCAGTTCTGACTTTCTGAAGGCGAAGTATGAGCTGTTTGGTGAAACTCTTTGTCAAAAGCAAACTAAATTTCCCGGTCTCCTGGACGCAGCACAGATCTGCCCTCCACACTTTATCAAGGGGACACCACAGTATTTTAGCTAGCTGGGAGGACACACTATGTAGGCTACGCTATCTTGCTGTTCTTTTAAATTTTTATTTGTCAGAGAGAGTGCACAAGCAGGGGAGGCAGCAGCCTAACCGACTGAGCTACTCAGGCGTCCCTATGTTGCTGTCCTTATCACAAAAAGTGTCTGCAAAACCAGCTTGGTTCAACCTATGAGGATCATTTCAAAGTGACTCTCAGCTACGGTCTCACCGAAGCCGGCACCCGCAGCCATCCTGAGGTTTCTAAAGGGAGACCTGCAGGAAACTCTGGTGCTCTCATTTTAGGAGAATGTCAATGACTCTCCCCGCCTCCTCACCCCCAAGCCCCAACTCTTGGTTGATTAATAAGCATACATCTGAAAAAAACAAAGGGAACAAACTGGATGGTACAAGCTGTATTTATTATAATCTAGGACTTATAAAAAGAGATTGGAAAACACTTGCAACCAGAACACACACACACAATTTAAACAGCAAATGCTGGTAAGCACAGCATGTCTACGGCTACAAGGGGGAATGCACTCAACAGGAAGGTTTTCCAGCTGAACGTGAGAATCCATGGCTGGAAGCACACCCCAGTGCTGACTCCTGTTGGGGCAAGCTGGTTTCTGTATCCAACCCAAGCAAATCCATTCCCAAGCAACCCAGGCATGTCTCAGCAGAATGGGCCACACCACCTCTGAAACAGAAAGTAGTGGGCAAGAAACAGGGAAATAAACATTGTGAGAAGGTGAAGAGAGAAAGTAAAACATGGGGTCACTAAGAATCACTGAAACCCATGTTGCCATGTGAAAGAAAATAAAAGGGAGGAAGAAAGAATCAGCATTTTCAAGAAGTCAGATCTGCACACACTGCTGGTTCCCATCAGCGATCTTGCTACACCTTGGCAGTTTACAAACTACTGCTGATCTGAGGGGATGACTAGGAGGTTCAACTATAAAAAGTCAACTTAGAAGGTAATTTGCCAAAAAAAAAAGGTAATTTGCAAAGTTTTTTTTTTTTTTTTAATTCCAGAAACAAAGGGAGCTTGCTGCCCTCTGGTGGGTTACAGGAGAGGAAGCTGACACTGCAGTGGGCTACCTGGGGAGCCTCCTGGTTTTCCCTACTGTTTAAGGGAGCAGTTGTGGTCCCAGAGAATGTAATTTCTGTATCCAGAGCAGCAATGCCATAATGCAAATACAGATGGTGCAAACACCATTCACTAAAGGCTGATGTTCTTAAAGTGTTGTTGGTCAAATCTTGACTTCAGCACCACTGTTCATTTGTTCTGTCCAACTTTTTTTTTTTTAATAAGCTCTACACCCTACGTTGGGCTTGAACTCAGAACCCCAAGAAGAGTTGGGACCCCCAAGAAGATCCCCCCTTGGGAACCCCAAGAAGAACCTCAAGAGTTGCATGCTCTACCAACTGAGCCAGCCAGGTGCCCCTGTACCATATAACTTTCTCTCTTTCCTTTTTTTTCAAGATTTTATTTTTCTTAAGTAACCTCTACACCCAACATGGGTATCTTCCACTGACTGTGCAAGCTAGGCACCCCTGCCCAACTTTCTATAAGAATGTTCTAATTCCTGTCTGAGCTTTGGTTTGAGAGATTCATAAGAAATTCAGTTGGCACTAAATGTTAACTAAATTTAATTTAAATTTAAATTAAAAAAAAAGAAATTCAGTTGGGGTGATAACATGGTCATATCAGTACTGAAAACTGTGTTTATTTGGGGGGTAAAAAATCATAAAAGAATAAACTCCTATCAGCACCTGCCAGAATAACTCCTGCCCACTTGCCCACAATCCAGAAGACTCCTGTTTAGGGCCATGGCCTAATTTGCAAAAGATGCAAAGCACAAATCAAGTTAACAATGCCTTAATCCCAAGAGATGACACTGGGAGGCCACGGCGTTTCCATCATCCAGAAGTTCAGGCTTCCAGCCTCTTCCAGATCCTTAAGCTTTGGGGAGAGAAGAAAAGGAGGAAATTCCCACCAGACCCACGTCCAGGGCAAGGGAAGACGTTTTCCTGTTACCGTTCCCCAAGGACAATCATCTTTGCAAAGGAATAATGTTGCAACTGGAAGAAAGAAAAGAAAAGGAACAACTTAAGTTTGGTGGCTCTATTCTAAAGACCAGAAAGTGAGCCCCCGAAGTGTTTCACCTGTGCTCTTTAATTCTTTTAAAGCAAATGCGCAGGTAAGGAAAGAACCAAAGTGACCAGGGCTCTCTCTGTCTCCTTACCTGTGCTCTCATTCCTGCCACAGGCGCTGATCAGGCGATTTGGGGAAAACCCTCATTTTCCAGTGGCCCCCCACCCCCTCCCTGGAGCTTTAGGGCTGACACACACTCAAGTGACAACTGACAGGGCATCGTCAGCGAGCAGAAATGATACTTTACCCCAGCAGTCCTTTTCCTGCCCAGCGGGTCGGGACAAGTCTAAGCTGGTGTTTCTCCCCTCTGCGGATCACGGTCACATTCAGGGGTTTCTGAAAGGAAAATAGTCTCATTTTATAGTTCACCTGTTTAGTATTCAGAGAGATTCAGACTAACATGCCGAGATACTGCCTTTTGCACACCAGAGTGGGAAGGGTGCTTATATTAAGCGTAGCCCTGCCGTTGTCAAGAGTGTGCGAGACGTGACACTCTCGGGGCAGCCAGTGGGCCGCACACTGGTAGCGTCTTCCTGGACAAACACGTCTCCCCACCAAAAAAATCTTTAAAAAGGCACACACGAGATACATTTTGCAGAAATACAAGATGATATATGAACAAAGTGTTCCTTCTAGGACCGTTCATAAATTCAAAACCTGAAAACACCCAAAATATCCCTCCATAAGGTATAATTCAAATATAGCATAGTGAATGAAGCAGTTTTAGTAAAAACGAAACGAGCAAAGTGTGAACTCCTTTGAATATACACTTTTTTTGTTTGGTTGGGTTTTATTTTTTATTTCTTTATTTTTTTAAATTCTTTTTTAAGAAGGCTTCATGTCGGGGTACCTGGGTGGCTCAGTTGTTGAGTGTCTGCCTTCGGCTCAGGTCATGATCCCAGGGTCCTGGGATTGAGTCCCACATCGGGCTCTCTGCACAGAGGGAAGCCTGCTTCTCCCTCTCCCACTCCCCCTGTTTGTGTGTCCCTCTCTCACTGTGTTTCTCTCTGTGAAAGAAAGAAAGAAAGAAAGAAAGAGAGAGAGAGAGAGAGAGAGAGAGAGAGAAAGAAAGAAAGAAAGAAAGAAAGAAAGAAAGAAAGAAAGAAAGAAAGAAAGAAAGAAAGAAAGAAAGAAAGAAAGAAAGGCTTTATGCCCAATGTGGGGCTCGAACTCTCGACCCTGAGATCAAGAAATACATGCTCTGGGCGCCTGGGTGGCTCAGTGGGTGAAAGCCTCTGCTTTCGGCTCAGGTCATGATCTCAGCGTCCTGGGATCGAGGCCCGCATCGGGCTCTCTGCTCAGCAGGGAGCCTGCCTCCTCCTCTCCCTGTCTCTCTGCCTGCCTCTCTGCCTACTTGTAACTTCTCTCTCTGTGTGTCAAATAAATAAATAAAATCTTTAAAAAAAAAAAAAAAGAAAGAAATACATGCTCTACCAACTGAGCCAGCCAGGCACCCCTGAATTATACCTTCTAAAAGGGCATATATATTGCTTCATGCATACAAAACTTTCTGGAAGATATATGAAAAAACTGTTAACAATGGTTACTTGCAGAGAGAAGCATTGGGAGTTTGGAGTGAAAAAAGATGGCACTTTTATATCTTTTTTTTTTCTTTGAAGATTTTATTTACTTGAGAGAGAGCAAGTGAGAGAGCATAAGCAGGGGGGACAGCAGAGGGAGAGGGAGAGGGAGAGGGAGAAGCAGACTCCCTGCTCAGACTACGGGTCACAACCTGACCCTGAGATCATGACCTGAGCTGAAGGCAGATGCTTAACCAACTGACCCACCCAGGCACCCCTACTTTTATATCTTTCTGTACCATTAATTTGTTTTTACCATGTGTATTACTTTGATGTAAAAAAATTAAAATAGAATACATATGAAGGAAAGTTACAAATTACAACAAGGTGCACTGAAGTCTAGAACTTTTGTGCTTCAACAGACACCATCAACAGAGTGAAAAGTAACTCACAGAATGGGAGAAAATACTGGCAAATCATATTCCTGACAAGGGATTAATATCCAGAATATGTAAAGAACTCCTACAACTCACAATAGCAAACCACCTAATTAAAAAGTAAGCAAAAAAACTCAAGTAGAGGGTGCCTGGGTGGCTCAGTCTGCCTTTGACTCAGGTCATGATCTCACGGTACTGGAATGGAGTCCCACATCGGGCTCCCTGCTCAGCAAAGAGCCTGCTTCCTCCTCTCTCTCTGCCTGTCTCTCAGCCTACTTGTAATCTCTCTCTCTCTGTCAAATAAATAAATAAAATCTTAAAAAATAATAATAAGTAAAAAAAACAAAAAACAAAAAAACTCTAGTAGACATTTCTCCAAAAAAGATAAACAAATGGCCAAAAGCACATGAAAAGATGTTCCACATCACTAATCATTAAAGAAATACAAATCAAAACCACAACGAGGTATCACTACACATCTACTAGGACGGCTACTGTCCAAAAACAGAAAATGACAAGAGTTGGTGAGGATATGGAGAAACTGGAACTCTTGTCCACTACTGGGGGGAATGAAAAATGGCCAGTCGCTGTGGAAAACAGTATGGCTGTTCCTCAAAAAACTGATGATAGAATGACCACATAATCCTGCAGTTATCTTTTTTCAAAGACTTATTTATTTGAGAGAGCTAGAGAGAGTGCAGAGGGGGAGGGGCAGAGGGAGTTCCGAGCAGACTCAGCTCTGAGCACAGAGCCCCAAGCGGGGCCTGATCTCATGACCCTGAGGATCACAACCTAAGCCAAAATCAAGAGTGAGAAGCCTAACCGACAGCGCCACCCAGAAGCCCCCACATTATCCTGCAATTAAACCTCTTGGTATACACCCCAAGAATTGAAAAGCGGGGACTCAGATGGGTATTTGTATACTCCTGTTCATAACAGCATTATTCATAATAATCAAAACATGGAAGCCAACCAAGTGTCCATCCATTGACGAACAGATACACAAAATGTGGTCTATTCACACAACAAAATATTATTCAGCCTTAAGAAATTTGGACACACAGGCGCCTGGGTGGCTCAGTGGGTTAAAGCCTCTGCTTTCGGCTCAGGTCATGATCTCAGCGTCCTGGGATCGAGGCCCGCATCGGGCTCCCTGCTCGGCGGGGAGCCTGCTTCCCCCTCTCTCTCTCTCTGCCTGCCTCTCTGCCTCCTTGTGATCTCTCTCCCTCTGTGAAATAAATAAATAAAATCTTTAAAAAAAAAAAGAAATTTGGACACACAACGATGATGTGGATGGACCATGAAGACATTATGCTAAGTAAATCCACCAGCCACAAGAGGAGGAATATTGTCTGATTCCACTGTTAGATGCAAATTCCAATGAGAGCAAATTCACAGAGACAGAAAACAGATTAGTGATCACCAGCAGCTTGGGGAGAGGAGAATGGAAGTTAGTGTTTAACAGGTATAGAGTTTCAGTGTGGAAATTGGAAAAAGTTCTGCAGACGGATGGAGGAGATGACTGCATTTAATGCCAGAGAACTGCACACTTGGAAATGGTTAAAGTGTTCAATTTTATGTTCTGTATATTTTACCACAATTTTAAAAATTATGGCAGATCTATCGATGGAATCTCTGACAAAATAAAGCGTGAAGAAAAAAAAACCAGAAAGATGCCATTTTTCGCCTATATGGTCAAAGAATAAGAATGCCAATAGCACAGGTAAGAGGTGTCAAGAAGCAAGCCCTCACATACACTGCTCAAGAAAATATGAACCGATCAAAGCCTTTTGGAGGGCACCCTGACAACATCTATCAAATCTGTAAATATGCATTGCCTTTGACCCAGTAATTCCACTTCCAGAAATCTCTCCAACAGAAACCCTCACATAAAACAAGAATATTCACTACCCCATTGTTGGAGTTGGCCAAACATTGGACATAACCCAAATGTCTGCTATGGAGGGCTGGTGACATAAAAGATGGCAGACCAAGCAATGGAATACGTTGACTATAGAAAATGTACCCACATGGGAATCCTTGGGTGGGGGGGATCCAGAACACTATGGATAGTAGGTCTTGTTTGTCTTCTTTTTCAAAAAGCAATCACTATAGGCATATTCATCCACACTTAGGAAATGTGTGAGAGATACACTGATGCACTTCTGGTTCTAGAAATGATATCCCTAGACAAGCTAGAAACTCAGAGGTCATCCTTGACATGAGCTAGGCATCATATTAAAGTTCATATACTTACACCCTAAAGGTCTAAATGACCCACTTTCCTTCTACCTCCAGCCCATTCACCAAAGCCATCACCCCTTGACCAGGCTGCTAAAAACTGTCAGCCCTCCAATCGGCTCTCGACCTCTACCTAGCATCTGGAGAAATCTTTCCAAGACACAAAGCTGCTTACATTTGTTACCCTCAGTTTGGAAGTGTGCATGGATCTCTACTGCTCCTCAGGAAAAAAGAATGAAATCTTGATAGGACCTCAAGGCCTCGTGCAGTCTGGACCCTGCCAACTTCCCAGATCTACCTCCCCTCCCTACTCCCTTCCTCCTTGCTCTGGGTTCCAACCATCTTCTCTAGCCCTCCCGCCTCGGGGACTTGACCCTGCTGGAAGGCTCCTCTCGCCATCTCCCTGCCAGTCTCTGGCCTTGATCCACTTCTTTTTTTTTAAGATTTTATCTTTTTAAGTAATCTCCACACCCAACGTGGGGCTCAAACCCACAACCCCAAGATCAAGAGTCACCTGATCCACAGACTGAGCCAGCCAGGCAACCCCAGGCCTTGATCAACTTCTAACACTCACAGGTCATGTCCTCGGGAAGGTGATCCTAACCATCATTGCTCTCCTAGCCTTCTTGAACTTTCCCTTCATGACACTCATGAGAGTGTATAATTATGTTTGATTAATGTTTGTCTCCCCCACCAAAGCGTTCCCGAGGCAAGGGCCTTCTGTTTATCTATGTTGTTCCCACTCTAGTGCCTGCACCTTGTCCAGCACTCAAACAGAGCAGGGAAGGGACTTAGGAGGGGCAGACCCAGGACTCTTGTTCTTTCCTCAAAAACATTTGCCCTACCTGATGTTTTTACACTAAAAATGCATTATTTTTATTTATGTGAGATATAATTAATATACAATAAAATCTATTTTAAAGTATACAACTCAGTGGGTTTTAGCATATTCAGACATTTGTACAATCATGACCACTACCTGATTGAACATTTTCATCCCCCAAAAGGACCCCTGTACCCATTAGCAGTCACGCCCCATTCCATCCTCCACTCACCCCAAGGGCAATCGCCAACCTGCTTCCCGTCTCCACAGATCTGCCTGGTTCTGGACACTTCACATAAATGGAATTCTAAAGCACGCAGCCCTTTGTGTCTGGCTTCTTTCACTTAGCACAAATCCTTTCAAGGTTCATCCATGTAATAGCATGTCAGCACTCCATCCCATGCATTGTTTATAATAAAGATGAGGTTTTTTTATTTTTATTATTTTTTTAAGATTTTATTTATTTATTTAACAGAGAGAAAGATCACAAGTAGGCAGAGAGGCAGGCAGAGAGGAGGAAGCAGGCTCCCTGCCGAGCAGGGAGCCCGATGCGGGCCTCGATCCCAGGACCCTGAGATCATGACCTGAGCTGAAGGCAGAGGCTTAACCCACTGAGCCACCCAGGTGCCCCGGGAGTTTTTTTAATTTAAAGTTTTTTTTCCTTTGGAAATGCATGCATTTGATGCAGAAACTGAGCTTTGGGAAGTTACCAAAAGAAAGAGACATCTGTCTACAAGAGTATTAACTTCCAGGTTTCCATAAAATTGGAAACTACCTAAATATCTAACAACAGAATGTGGTGGGGGTTTTTTGTATCATTTTTCTAAAGTCACAAAGCAGACCCTTGATTCTCAAGTTGCCTGAGGGGTGAGGTCTCCGCACACCAGCAGTTTGATAAATTGGGAGTCCCCAAGGAATTTCATTTGAGAAAAGGTGCTGTTACTTAAAAATGTTCAATAACTACTTTTATAAAAAAAGGATCCATAGTCACTCTGCCGTGTGTGACAGTTGATAATAATGTTGTTTTGCCTGTTTGAAAGTTGCTAAAAGAGTAAACCTTAAAAGTCCTCATCACAAGAAAAAAAACTATAACTACGATGACGGATGTTAACTAGACTTATCGGGATGATCACTTTGTAACATATACAAATACTAAATCATTACGCTGTACGCTAGTAACTAACATAATGTCATATGTCAATTACACCTCAATAAGGAAAAAAAGAAGGATTCACAGATCTATGAAGAGTTTAAAAATATATTTAACTAGAAAAGACAGACTAAAAACCAGTAGCTGTTACTGCTAATCACCAAAAACTGGAAACAACCTAAATGCCCCTCGCTGATAATGGGCAAACCATCTGGCATTCATCTATGCAGCGGAGCACTACTGAGCAGTAAAAAGGAACAAACTACACACACACACACACACACACACACACACACACACACACACGTGGAAGAATCTCAGATGTACGACCCAAAGTGCAAGAAGCCAGATTTAAAACGCCATCCATACTGTGCAGTTCCATTTATAGGACATCCTTGAGAAGCTCACCCTGTAGGAACAGAGCACAGACTGGTGGTTGTGTGTAGTGGGGGCTAGGGGAGGGGTTACCCACAAAAGGATATGAGGCCATTTTGGGGAGGATGATGGAACTGCTCTGTCTCTGCATTACACTGGCAGTCACCAGATGATGTACGTGTGTCAAAATTCCCAGTCCCATACACCATACAGGATGAACTGTGCTATAGGTAAATCACACCTTAATAAAAATACCCAATAGCTCTGTACGCTGCTATATGAACAGACTGACCCCAGAAGGACACACAGCTGCAAAGTGGCTACCTCTGGAGGAGAGATTTTTCATTACATATTCTTTGATTTGGTCTTAAACATGTGTATGTATTACCTCTTCCAGAACACCAGAGGCATATTTACAAAACAAACCAGTAACAATGAGCCCAGGCAACTCAAAGTTTTAGAAGTGTGTGCAGCAAGGTGCGCAAGACACGTGAGAAAACCGTAACACTAGGAAAGTCTGGGGAAGAGGAGTGAGAAAGCACGAGAGACTCTGGGTAAACGTAACAGAACAAACCTACACCGAGAACCCTTCCTAACACGATGACAGGACAGCCAAGGGCTAACAAAGGAACACTACCACAGGACAAATAAATCACATGGAAGGAGACCGCAGAGATGAGAGAAGGCACCAAAATGAAAAGCCAACAGAAACTGGACAAGTGGTGACTGAGCAAGTAGAGAAAACAGAAACCCTGTGTGGTGGGTTCTAGAAACTGCCCATAAATTCTTTGATATTCCTTCAAGAGGTAAAAGCTAATTCCCCTACCTATGAATGTGGGCTGGACTTGGTGAGTCGCTTCTAATGAACAGAATGACGTGGAAGTGATAATGTGCGTCTTCAGAGACTGGGTCAAAGGTGGCTCGGCGGCCTCCTCTCCGCGCTCTCCTGGACCGCTCGCTCTGCGGGAAGCGGCCGCCATGTTGTGGGGACACTCCAGCCGCACTACGGGGAGGCTGGAGCAACAGGGAACTGATGTGCCAGTAGCCATGTGAGTGAGGCATCTTGGAAATAGATTTTCTTTTTTTTTTTTTTTTAAGATTTTATTTATTTATTTGACAGAGAGAGAGAGATCACAAGTAGACAAGAGAGGCAGGCAGAGAGGGAGAAGCAGGCTCTCCACTGAGCAGGGAGCCCAACGCAGGGCTCAATCCCAGGACCCTGGGATCATGACCTGAGCTGAAGACAGCCGCTTAACCCACTGAGCCACCCAGGTGCCCTGGAAACCGATTTTCTAACCTCGGTCAAACCCTCAGATGACCGCAGCTGCTGCCAACATCTTGACTACAACCTCATGGGACCGTAAGTCAGAACGACCCAGCTAAAACACTCCTGGACATCCAACCCTCAGAAACCATGAGAGAGAATAAATTTGAGCTTCTAAGTTTACAGTGACTTTTTTTTTTAATCACCAATAAACAACTAATACACCCTTTACGGCAACAGGTTAAAAAGAAGGTGATAAGAGCGCCTGGGTGGCTCAGTTGGTTCAGCGCCTGCCTTCTGCTCCAGTCGTGATCTCAGGGTCCTGGGTCGAGCCTCAGATCGGGGTCCACATTCAGCGGGGAACCTGCTTCTCCCTCTCCCCGTCCCCTCCCCCCACTCACGCTCTCTCTCTAATAAATTTTAAAGCTCTTTAAAAAAAAGAAGCTGATAAAGAACAAGTGGATTTGTTCCAGGCAAACCCAGAAAGGTTTAGAACAAACAGACCAATGCATAATAAGGAATAAAGAATCCCACTTATAAGAATTTGATATATAACAGAGGTGGCAATATAAATGAGTGGGTAAAGGGGCTCCTGGGTGGCTCAGTGGGTTAAAGCCTCTGCCTTCAGGTCATGATCTCAAGGTCCTGGGATCGAGCCCCGCATCAGGCTCCCTGCTCAGCATGGAGCCTGCTTCCTCCTCTCTCTCTGCCTACTTATAATCTCTCTCTCTCTGTCAAATAAATAAATAAAAATCTTTAAAAAAATAAATCTTTTAAAAAATAAAATAAATGAGTGGTTAAAGTATTAACTATTCGCTAAGGGTACTGGGACAACTACTATCCATCTGGGGGGGGGAAATTTCGTACCCTACCTCACACCGTTCACAAAATTAATTCCAGATGAGATATATATTAAATTGTTGTATATACAACAAATGTCCACATAATATCTTGTATATGAATGTTCACAGGGGTATTATTCAATAGCCAAAGTGAAACCAAACCCAATACTCATCAACTGACGAATGGATACGTACAATGGATAAGTAATGTATCTCCACACAACACGATATTACTCAGCCATGGAAAGGGATGAAGTACTGACACCTGCTACAACATGGATGAACCCTGAAAACACGATGCTAAGCAAAGGAAGTAAGTCACAAAATATCATGTATTATATGACCCCACTTATATGAAATGTCCAGAATAAGTAGATTCATAGAGACAAAAAGTTTAGTGCTTCAGGGGGTTGGTAGGTAGGGGGAATGGGGAGTGACTGTTAATGGGTATGGAGTTGATTTTCAAGGTGTGAAAATGTTCTAAAATTGACTGTGGTGATGGATGCATAGCTCTATGAATATACTAAAAACCCCTGAGCTGGGCGCCTGGGTGGCTCAGTGGGTTAAAGCCTCTGCTTTCGGCTCAGGTCATGATCTCAGGGTCCTGGGATCGAGGCCCGCATNGCTCAGCGGGAAGCCTGCTTCCCCCTCTCTCTCTCTGCCTGCCTCTCTGCCTCCTTGTGATCTCTCTCCCTCTGTGAAATAAATAAATAAAATCTTTAAAAAAAAAAAAAATTAAAAAAAAAATAATAATAATAATAAAAACCCCTGAGCTATGCACTTTTAAAAATATATATTTTATTTTAAGATTTTATTTATTTATTTGACAAAGAGAGAGAGATTACAAGTACGCAGAGAGGCAGACAGAGAGAGAGGAGGAAGCAGGCTCCCTGCTCAGCAGGGAGCCTGATGCCGGCCAGANCCTGAGATCATGACCTGAGCCGAAGGCAGAGGCTTTAACCCACTGAGCCACCCAGGCACCCCAAAAGATTTTATTTTTTTAAGTAATCTCTACATCCAACATGGAGTTCAAACTCACAACCCCGAGATTAAAAGTCACATGCTCCACATGAGACAGCTGGGTGCGCCAAGCTATGCACTTTAAATGGGAGAACTGTATGGTATGTAAGTTATACCTCAAAACTATTATAAAAAAGTAATAAAAGATTGGGGCACCTGGTGGCTCACTTGGTTAAGCAGCTGACTCTTGATTTAGGCTCAAGTTATGATCTCAGGGTTGTGAGATAGAGCCCCACATTGGGCTCCACATTGGACGCAGAGCCTGCCAAAGATTCTCTCTCTCCCTCTCCCTCTGCTCCCCACTGCCTCTCTCTCTCTAAAAGATAAAAATAATAAAAATAGATCAATTCCAGATAGATTAAAGAAAAACTAAAAACAAATCAATAAAAGTATGAAAAAGAACTTCTTTAAGCAGACATAAAATACAAAAGCCATAAAGAAAAAAACTGATGAATTTGTCAAAATCGGAACTTGGAACTTCCATGCAAATACAGACTTGCTGGAGGTGTCAGTGCAAAAATGAAGGCCCCGGGCACCTGGGTGGCTCAATGGGTTAAAGCCTCTGCCTTCAGCTCAGGTCATGATCTCAAGGTCCTGGGATCGAGGCCCCCATCGGGCTCCCTGCTCAGCAGGGAGCCTGCTTCCTCCTCTGTCTCTGCCTGCCTCTCTGCCTATTTGTGATCTGATCTCTCTCTGTGTCAAATAAATAAATAAAATCTTTAAAAAAAAATAAAAATAAAAATAAACAAAACAAAAATGAAGGCCTGACCTCTGGCTGGGGCACAGGCACCAGCTGACTGTTCCAGCCCAAAGCTGGCCCTCCGCTGGGATACACGTGCATGAGCAGCTGAGCGGGCACAGGACACACCGAGAATTGTGGCTTAAACTGAACATTTCATCTGAGAATGAAAAGCTTCCGTACGTAACTCCTGTGGACTTTGAGTCCCACATTTCTCCTCCAAAGTGTGGATCTCTGGGGCACCTGGGTGGGTCACTCATTAAGTGTCTGCCTTCGGATCAGGTCATGATCCCAGGGTCCTGGGATCGAGCCCAGTTTCGGGGTCCTTGCTCAGTGGGAAGCCTGCTTCCCTCTCCCACTCCCCCTGCTTGTGTTCCTTCTCTCACTGTGTCTCTGTCAAATAAATAAAATCTAAAAACAAAACAAACAAAAAAAACAAAGTGTGGATCTTTGCCAAGATAACTTCTGTTTAAGTGACACAACTGAGCCATGCGCTGAGGTCATCAGGTGGAAATGCTGTGTACAAACTATTCCAGAAACCGGAAGACTGCAACCAATTTTGAATCTCTACCCTTACGGTATTTTCAAGGACACCGTCAAACTGCACATGAATCACATTCTAATGAACTCATCCCTGTCCTATATTTCCTTAAATTAGCAGGTATGGTTTTGGCAGGGAAGACCTTGTAATATTAACAAATTTAACAAAATGGTTATCTAAGTAACTTAAAAAAAAAAAAAACACTCCCAAGTAATCAAAGTCACCATAAACTAAGTTAAAAAGACAAGGAGCTAACTGGGAGAAACATACATAGCATGAAAACAGGCAAAGATTTTGTATCTGGAGTATGTAAAAAATTCCTACAGATCAAATTTTTTTAAAAGACAAATAACCCAACAGAAAAAAAGATGGGGAAAAAATGTAAACAGACAATCCACAGAAATGAAAATATGAACATCGATGCACATATAAAATAAAGATGCTCAATCTCACTGGTAATCAGGAAAATACAAATTAAAATAAGATGACGTTTTAGCAAAAATGTTAAAAGATCAGCAATACAGAGTACTGTGGGTGGTATGATACACTCACATACTATTGGTCGGGTACAAATTAGTGAACCTCTTCTGGATTACCTACCATAAGTGTGAGCCTACCGAGAGCCTATAATTCCACTTTCTGGTATTTACATCAAGAAGTAGTACGTGAACAAGGATATACGACTGTTCATGCTAGTATAAAACCAAAAATAACTAAGACGTCCCCTGGTAAGGCAGGGAATGGACAAACTGGGGTCCGTTCCTACAAGGGAGTGCTATGCAGCAATACAAAAGAGCAAGGTATGTGAAAATGCAAAGCTGTCCAAGAAACACTGTTGAATGAAAGCAGGGATAGGAAGTAGGGCGGGAGTGATTATATAGGGTGGCTGCAAAGGCCTCACCCAGGTGTCACTTGTACAAGAGGAGGGATGGACATAAGGGAGAGAAAGCTCTCCAGGCAGAGAGAACAGCAAGTGCAAAGGCCCTGTGCCCAAGCACCAGCTCTCTGAAGGCAGTGAAGACCCGGCGGCGATTCCTGGCCCTGGGCCATTCTAGGGTTACTGAGCAAATATGACCCCCAACTCACCCCCTCACTGTGCTGCACCACGCTGCCAACGTTATGCAGAGACTGGAAGTTTTGGGTGTTCACAGAGCCAAACTCCACAATCTCGTCGTCCACTTGCAGACCCTAAAGAAAGAAGAGAAAATAGAAAACCAGGGTAAAGGTTAAATGTGCTTCTGGTGTTCTTTACCCTTCCTTGTCCAATTTAACATCCAGGCCAAGAGCGTGTTTTCTACCAGGAAGCGTGGCAGGTGCAAAGCAAAGAGGTCAGGGATTTAGCTACCTCACACAGGAGGCGGTGGTGGGTAACTGGGCCACCTCCTCCCGGGGATTCCTTCTAGGACAGCTCTGGTAAAAGGGGGCCAGATCTGTTCAATATCTGATAAAAGCTGGTGGCAGTCTAGGCCATGAAGAATGTGGGGGAAAGGGCAACTGCTGTTCTCCGGGGTCAGGGGTGAGAAGAGGCAGGCAAATCTGGGCCTATTTTGTTCAGGGGTCAGAATTAATTAGTTAATTAATTAATTTTAAGATTTTTATTTGAGAGAGAGAGAGCCAGAGAGAGAGAACACAAGCAGAGGGGAGGACAGAGGCAGAAGCAGATGTCCCACTGAGCAGAGACCCCGATGTGGGGCTCAATCCCAGGACCCTGGGATCACAGCCTGAGCTGATGGCAGATGCTTAACAAATGAACCACCCAGGTGCCCCCAGGGGTCAGAATTTAGACACGTTTGGGGTGCCTGGGTGGCTCAGTCGTTGGGCATCTGCCTTTGGCTCAGGTCATGATCCCAGAGTCCTGGGATCGAGCCTCACATCGGGCTCCCTGCTCAGCGGGAAGCGTGCTTCTCCCTCTCCCACTCCCCCTGCTTGTGTTTTGTCTGTCTCTCTCTTAAAAAATAAATAAAATCTTTAAAAATAATAATAATAATTTAGATAAGTTTGCTCTAGAAGTCCCCAGACAAGCAGCCATAGGCACAAGGCTGTGTGACCCTTTCACTCTAAGAACACAGATCACAATTCACTCACTCCTTCAACAAATATCTGTCATGGGCCAACTACAGCCCTGTGCTAGATGCTGTGGACACAGCAGCAAGTAAAACAAGACTCATGTATAACTTACCATGCTGTGATCATTAGGGACAGTTGGCAGGACCTGGATTCAGGACCCAGTTCCATAACTGAGGAGCTATGTGTCTTGGCACCAGGTACTTCTGGTCTTAGAGGCTTTTCTCATGGGTAAAATGGGGTAAAGATCAGTGCCTACCACAGGAGGCGGCTGTGGGATTAAATATTAACTACACAGCCACATAAAAACTTGAACATGATGTTCAGAGTCGCATTACTCATCATAGCCAAAAGACAGAAACCAAATGTTCACGAACTGATGCATGGATAAAATCAATGGGATATGTCCGCACAGTGGAATAGTATTCAGCCATAAAAAGGAAAGAAACAGAGATACATGTTCTCTCACAGATGAACCCTGAACACATGATACTAAGTGGGAAAAACCAGTCACAACGGGTCATATAGGATTCCATTTAGATGAAGTATCCCAAACCGGCAAATTCAGACACAGAAAGCAGGCTGGTAGTGGCCAGGGACCACAGGGAGGTAGGACTAGGGGCTGATGGGTTTCAGCATAGGGTTTCTTTGCAGAATAAGGAAAATGTTCTCGAACTGTTGGCAGTGATGGATGCCCAGCTCTGCGAATACACTAACAGCCACGGGACTGTATGCTCCAAATGGGTAAATTGTATGACGTGTGAACTGTTTCTCAATAAAGCTGTTTAAAACTTCTAAAAATATGCCAGGTAAGATCCAGAACTCACTTGGCAGGACAGCTGGCGCAAAGCAAGGACTCAGTAAATGGCAGCTACGATTGTCCTTATGTCTACAACTCAGCGCTCAGCTCAAATAAGCCCAAGAAGAGAGCCTCTTCCCCTCTCTTGGAATATTTATCACCTTCTTCCTCGTGTCTCGGGTCTCTCCCTGAGCAGGTTAGGGGACAGCAGGAGCCGACTCCTCTCCAGAGCCCCGGCCCCAGCACACGGCTGGGCCCCCAGGGCTCAGTCAGTGTTTGCTAAGTGAGTGGGTAAAGTCCGGCCACGGCATGTCTGTCTGTCCACGGTCCGCCCCCACCCCGCACCCCCACCCTGAGGCTACCTGACCCACAGTACCCTCCCGGAATGGATTTAGGGGGTGGGGCTCTGGCTTACCGCGATACTGGCAGGGGAGCCGGGGCTGACGCTGTTCACTTTGGCGAAGGCCTGCGGGGGGCTGAGGCCCTCGCTCTGGCCCAGGTTGCGGCTCATGGCCTCCCTGTGGGCCTCAGCCATGTCCCGGGCCTGCTTCTCCTTGTCTCGAGCGTGCAGCTGGTGCAGGGCCTCTTCCACCTGCTTCATGATAGCCTTGTGATCATTCTGCAAGCCTGGGGGGAGAAGGCCACATCAGGGGACGAGGAAGACAGCCGAGGACACCAGACCTCCGTATCTGTTCAGTGAATGGTTAGCAAGCACTTACTCCTGGCCACTGGACTAGAGGCTGAGGACAAACCTGTGGCCAGAACAGGGGGCCACCCCCAAGAAGCTCCCAGTCCAGCAAGAAACACGTCATTAGGGTGCCTGGGTGGCTCAGGTGGTTAAGCGACTGCCTTCGGCTCAGGTCATGATCCTGGAGTCCTGGGATCGAGTCCCGCATCGGGCTCCCAGCTCCATGGGGAGTCTGCTTCTCTCTCTGACCTTCTCCACTCTCATGCTTTTTCTATCTCAGATAAATAAATTAAAAAAAAAAAGGAAAGAAACACATCATTACTGTACGAGCTAATGACTGCCATGAGGGTGAGCCAGCCAGGACCCGACCTTGCCAGTCTAGCTCAGGGGAGACTTCCCAAAGGCAGCACTGTTTCACCTGAGACTTGAAAGTTGAGGAGAAGCAAGAAATTGGCCCACTGAATCCAGAACCAGCACCTCAAATGCATACACGGGGCAAGTGTGGTGGCCACACAAAAGAGTGCCGTGAACTGGGTGTAAGAAGGGTAAGAAGGGTTTCTCCTAGTGCCCCGGAAGGAAAAATGATGCCTAAGTCCACTAATATGTGGCAGGTGATGTTCAGTCTGAGAGAAGTAATAGGAGAAAAGCTGGAAATTAGAAATTTTGGGGTAAAATCCTCTTTTGCAGTACTGATGGCTAATCCAAAATGTGGTGAAATGGGCCACCTGGCTGGCTCTGTTAGAAAAGCATGTGACTCTTGGGAAGCCTGGGTGGGTGGCTCAGTCGTTAAGTGTCTGCCTTTGGCTCAGGTCATGACCCCCAGGGTACGGGGATCAAGTCTTGCATCAGGCTCCCTGCTCAGCAGGAAGCCTGCTTTCTCCCTCTCCCACTCCCCCTGCTTGTGTTCCTTCTCTCCCTATGTCTCTCTCTGTTAAATAATAAAAATCTTTTAAAAATAAATAAACAAATAAAAGGAAAAGAAAAGAAAAGCATGCGACTCTTGATCTCTGGGGTTGTGAGTTCGAGTCCAATGTTGGGTGTAGAGTTTAGTTAAAAACAAAACAAATAGGGGCACTTGGATGACTCAGATGGTTAAGTGTCTGCCTTTGGCTCAGGTCATGATCCCGGGGTCCTGGGATCGAGTCCCCACATCAGGCTCCCTGCTCAGTGGAGAGTTTGCTTCTCCTTCTGCCTCTCTCTCTCTCTGTCTCTCATGAATAAATAAATAAAATCTTTTAAAAAACAAAGCAAAACAAAAACAACTTCTGAGAATAGCTTTTCAAAAGAGGATCAGTAAGAATTGCTCACAGGTGCCTGGGTGGCTCAGTCAGTTAAGCGTCTTTTTAAAGTGTGATATTAGCAAAGAGATATATCAACAGAACAATGCAAAAAACTAAGAGACCTAAATATGTCTGAAAATTTCCTATGTAATACTGCTGGCATTTCAAATTAATGGATAAAGAATAGGCTATTTAATAAATGGTACTGGAACATCAGGAGAACCATCTGGGGAAAAAGTCAGTGCCCTCTCTCACACGGTAGACTCTGCTTCTCGAATTTCCCTCAGAATCCTAAATGCCAAGGAAAACAGGCCATAGCCCTGGGGAGTCTGAAGGTTGAACCAAAAGCCCCAAATGTTCCTCCAGTCTTAACATGGTTTTTCTTAACATGGTTTTTCCTCCAGTCTTAACATGGTTCTTCAACTTGTTTCAATACAAAAACACTATGCTTCTTTTCCCAAAACCTCCAAGGAAAAGTGATGCTCTAAGATGCTGTCCTATGATCACAGGGCAGCTGTGAGGAATGTTTGGCAGCTCGAGAGGTACCTCACTCCTCTGGTTACTTGTGCCCCCAGTGAGAAGCTCAGCCTTATCCCAAAACAGGCTGTGGATAGAATCAAGATTCAGACAAATAAACCAGAGGTCATGAAGGGAAAAATGTGCCCAATAAATTCCCCTCTAATAGGACTTTGTGGGAGAGGCTGCCGCTTGCCCACCTGTAGCAGGGGTGAATAACGGCCCCAGACATGCTCTCGTGCGAGTCCCCAGAACCTGCCAGTAGGTTACTTTCTGTGGCAAAGGGGGCTTTACAGATGTGCTTAAGTTCAGGACACTGACTGGGGAGATCATCCTGGATTACCTAGGTGGGGGGCCCAGTGTGATCACAAGGGTCTTTGTAAGTGAAAGCAGGAGACGGAGGGTGTGAGAAACAGGAAGCTGGAGGGACCAGAGGCTGGGAGGTGCAGCTTCTGGCTTTGGGGACGGCAGGGGCCCGAGCCGTGGAACCCGGGCCCCTCCAGAGGCTAGGAAGGAAAAAACTCAGGCTCCTCCCTGAAGCCTCCAGAAGGCACACAGCCCTGCCAACACGTCGATCTTTGCCCAGTGACACCCATTTGGACATCTAATTATTTTAAGACAATAAATTTGTGACACCTGAGGCCACTAAGTCCGTGCGTATGTGCTACATACAGCAGAAACCGAAAACTAATACACCCCAATCGCTACCCTCAACTTGTTCCTCAACTACAAACAAATAAATGACTTTATCTAGGACAGTGACATGCCCACCACGGCGGACATTTCCCAACATGTCTTGCAGGCAGGGGGGCCGAGGAGGGGAAAGCAGAAATCCAGGCCACAAGGCGGAGGTGGGACCTGCAGGACAGATCGTTAAAGGGAAGGTACGGGCTGGCAAAGGACCTTTTGCCCTTCCTACCTTCTTCCTTCCCTTCCTTCCTGCTTGGCACACGGACATGGTGACCCTATAGATGGACGACATGTCCTAAGGATGGCAGGGCCTGGGATGTGACGGCCAGCCCCGCACTGGCGACCTCCACATGTCTGTACTGAGGGACGGAACACGCCCGTTTGGAGTGACCGCAGTCAGGTCGCTATCCTCCCAGGTGAACGTCTTTCCTAACACATAACTGATTATTGATTAGGACTGTAAGCGATTTGTGACTTGGGTTTCTATCATCTTTCAGAAAAGTTTCCGCAGCGAAGTCAAGTCCTTAAAAGCAAAAAGAACACTGAAACCATCGATTTCGAACCCTAGAGGCCACCCCATTTCCTCAGTGCTCAGGCTGAGCTCATCCGGTCAAGGTGGAAGAGAGGGAAGCAGAGAATACGGACGACTGAGATTTCACTCGTGTGCCTCAGTTTCCCTCGCTATCAGCCGGGGGCTCGGCCACGCGCACCACTCACAGGCGATGTTGTGCCTTGCGGTTCGGACTTGGTACAGGTCCACGTCTGACCGGGGGTAGCCCTCGCAGTCCACCAGCGGCTCGTCCATCCCTACGCCTTTTTGCTGGAGGGAAGAAACATGCTTCAGATTTCACCTTCTTCCCTTTGCAGCATCATCAGGGGGACAGGAACGGAAGCTGCCACATAAGACTCACATAGCACAGGCCACATACTTCCCCCGGATGCTCCCACGACCACCCTCTGAGCGGGGCACTATTGTTTTTTATTGACTTTTAATAACACAAGTAATGCCTGAATCTGTTCTCCTCTTCTGAAGTTAGAACAGTGCAGATAAAACTAACGACTCTTTGGAGCTTCGTCCCCAAGGCCAGCCTCCTGGACTCCTCCAAACCCTCCTTCCTACGCAGCTGATACCTGGCTGGTGGCCTTGGAAGCCGGAGGGGAGTGAAAACCCCAAAGAGCATCCAGCTGCGGCGGGACTTTGGTTCTCTCGGAAAGTAAAAAGGGATCTAAAAGGGACTTCAAAGAGGTCTGCATCCCTTGAAGGACACACGGATATCAATTGCTTCTGGGGGAAGGAATTGGGTGGCTTGGGGGACAGGGAAGGAAGAGGGACTTTTCATTTTCTATCCCTTTGTAGACTTTTTGAATTTTGACCGTGGACGTGTATTCCCTATTCAAAACAATACATTAAACATTTTAAAGTCTCTTCCTAAGTAAGTCAGAGCAGGGTGTGCACAGGCAATGATATGTGTCGTGTGATGGAGAGCAGAGAGTTTCCAGTCGGTCAGACTTTGAGTCTCAGTTCTGCCGTGTACCATCTGGGTGCCCTTGGTTAAGACCTTCCCCTCTCCAAGCCTCAGCTTCCTCAATTATAAAATGGCAATAATGGCACTCACCTCCCCGCACCTGTCATGAGAATTATGAGTTGACCTGTGTAGAGTGCTTAGCACAGTACAAGGCACATTCACAGTAGGGTGAATAGTGGCCCCCAAAGGATGTGTCCCAAGTCCTAACCCTCCAGAATCTGTAAATGTGACCTTATTTGGGGGAAAAAAGGATCTTTGAAGACGTAATTAAGGCTCTCAAGATGAGATCATCTTGGATTTAGGGGCGCTATCAATGCAATGACACGTATCCTTGCAAAGAAGACCCAGAGAAGATGGTGTGACCAGGGCCAGAGACTGGAGTTATCCAACTGTAAGCCAGGGATGGCCAGCAGCCACCAGAAACTAGGACAGAGGCATGGAACAGATCCTCCCTCAGAGCCCCAGAAGAAACCAACCCTGCCAACATCTCATTTATTTTTAGCACTAAATAATATTCTATTGTTTAGAGGTACCACAATTTACTTATCTATTCACCGACTTAAAGACATCTTGGTGGCTTCAAGTTTTGGCACTTGTGATAAGAGCTGCTATGAAAGTCACGAAGGTGTTTGTGCGGACACATTTTCAACTCTTCTGGGTAAATACCATAGAACCCAATTGCTGGATGGTATGGTAAGAGCATGTTTAGCTTGGTCAGAAACTGCCCTGCTTTTGCATTCCCACCAGCACTGGATCAAAAGTTCCTCCATATCCTCACCAGCATCTGGAGTTGGAATTGTGGGGAATACTGGCCATTCTGACCCCTATGTTGTAGTACCTGGCGGTTGTTTTAATTTGCATTTCTCTGATGACATGACCTGCAGCATCTTTCCATAGGCTTATTTGCCATCTACAGATCTTCTTTGGTGAGGCGTCTGTTAAGGTCTTTGGCCAATTTTTAGAATCAAATGATCTGCCTTTTTAGGACTGAGATGGAAGAGTTCTTTGTATTTTCTGCATCCCTTGTTAGGTATCTGCAAATATCCCCTCCCGCTGGGTGAGTTGTCTTCTCCCTCTCTTGACTGTGTCTTTTGAGACACACGTTTTAAATTATAATGAAGTCTGATTTATGTATTTTTTTCTTTCGTTGCTTGTGATTTTGGCATCACATCTAAGAAGGTTTTGCCGGATCCAAGGTCACAAAAATTTACTCCTATGCTTTATTCTAAGAGATTTATAGTTCTAGCTCTCCCTCCTTTTTAAAAAACAATCACAGAGCAGGGCTTCAGGCTTAAAGCTTTCAGCCAACAATGGTAAATAGTCAAAAGAAATGAACATATTCTATCACCCAGATATGCATTTTTATCTTATATTTAAGGGGAAAAAATTCCCAGTTTTTTCATATGCTGTAGAGTTATAAAATTTTCATTTAAGATAAACTTATTTAAGTAAAAAAGTGGATCAACCTAAAGAAAAATACCAAGGGAACAGCACTACAGGAGGTATTATGGATACAGCATCCTGTTGGAGGTATAAAATAAAGTTTGGAAAATCGTTAGCGTAACACTGGAAAACACAATTTCTGGATTCAACAGGCCTGAGATCTGAATCTCATTTTGTGACTCCAAGCAAGTGACCTCCCCTTTCTGAGCCTCAGGGTAACATACAAAATTCACAGGGTGGTTGTGTGGATTTCATGATGTAACTCACTCATAAACCAGCACCCCTCAGGCATATAATCAGTACCCAGTAAAATGGTACCCTGGCCTCCATGTGATGCTTCCATTTTACTCCCATCACCTAAAATCCATTCCATCTAACCTACCTAGGATGTATTTATTTTTCTTCTGCAAATTGATTTGTGGTTTTACACTAATTGGCCTAAGAAAAACTACCAATTTTGGAGTCAGGCAGACCTGGGAACGAGGCCCACCTCAGCCACTTCCTAGCTACATGACCCTAGACAAGGGTTTGCCTCACCCTGGGCCTCAGTTCCCTCCAATAAGGATAGTGAGCCTCACTCAAAGCTCGGTCTTTAGAGCAGCAGCACCACCATCGCTGGGAATTTGCTAGAAATACAGCATCTGCACCTGTGCGCCCCGTCCTCATCAGGAACTGAGCTTTAACAAGATCCCCAGGTGCTTGCCAGACACATGAAAGTTTAAGAAGTTCTGACGTCAAGTGGGTTACAAAAGCATAGATCTTCTGGTACACGTTCAACAAGGGCTGAAGATGGTGGGCTTATCACGCTACCTCGGCAAATGTATTAGCTCTGTGGCCTGGGGCAGGTTTAAGTTAAGTAACGCCTGTTTCCTCAACCCTAAAATGGAGGGAATGACAGAACTCACCCCCAAAAGGCTGCTGCGAGGGTTAAATGAGCTAACCGACGTAAAGCAATTAAGACAGCGCCCAGCACACGGTAAGGGCTCCATAAACGCTTGCGGTTAATACCACACCATTGCTCTTAGTTACTCCTGTTAGTTGCCTTCTGCCTGCTGCCGACAGAGGCCGCACTTGCCGCGCTCTGAGCCTCCCAGGGAGCTAGCGATCCACCGCGGAGAGCTCGAACGCAGGCCGCCCGGGAGCCCCACACTCACGCTCTCCAGCACGTCATAATTGGCTTTGATCTGCGCCTCGATCTCCTCCTTGCGCCGTATCAGCTCCTGGACGTCGCTGACAGTCACCGCGCAGGCCTGCGGGGAGCCTTCGCTCTGCCTAGTTTCCCCCTCCGACATCACGGGCCTCCGCGCGGGATCCTGGACACCGGGCTTCCCGGCTTCCTGGATGCGGACGCCCGAGGAGACTGCGGCTACGGCTCGGCCCGCGGGCCAAAACTCCTCGCCATCCGCGAGCTGGCGTGGAAGGGAGGGGTGTGGTTTCGGGGGGGCGGAGTTGCCGGAAGCCACGCCCTGCTGGGACAACTCGTCGGTGACTGGGGAACACCAGGATGGGGAGGAATAGGTTCCAGGTCCCTCACCAGCCAGGACAGGATGCTCTGTCCCTCCGTGACTCCTCTGCTTTCCACACTCATTCAGCAGACATCTACTGAGTGCCCGCCATACGTTTATGCCAAAGCACCGTGCGGGGCGCTCCAGTTCAGCTCTTCACATGTACCCAGCTCTTGAGAGTTAACAGGACACATTCGGATGCCTTATCCCCCATTTTTTAAAAAAGATTTTTTTTTCCTTATTTGACAGAGAGACAGAGGGAGAGAGGGAACACCAGCAGGGGGAGTGGGAGAGGGAGAAGCAGGCTTTCCCGGGAAGCAGGGAGCCGGATGCGGGGCTGGATCCCAGGACCCTGGACCACGACCCGAGCAGGAAGGCAGAAGCTCAACGACTAAGCCACCCAGGCGCCCCTAAAAAGATTGTATTTTTTAAATTATTATTGATATTATTATTATTATTATTTAAAGAGCGTGCACGCGGGACGTGGGGAGGAGCAGATAGGGAGAGAATCCTAAGCATGCTCCATGCAGGGAGTAGTGGGGAAGGGGGAAGGGGGAGCTCTATCTCAGGATCCTGACGACGGGACCTGAATGGATATCAAGAGTCAGATGCTCAACCGACTGAGCCACCCAGGCACTCTAAGATTTTAATATTTTTAAGTAATCAAACCCAACGTGGGGCTGGAACTCGTAAGCCCTGAGATCAAGAGTCCCATGCTCCACTGCTGGAGCCAGCCAGGTTCCCCTCTTTATTCCCCATTTTACAGACCCTACAAGCTTAGGTTCAAGTCTGGTTCTTGCCACTTACTGCGACGTACATGACCTTAGGTAAATTACTTCGCTGCTCTGAGCCTGTTTCCTCATCTATAAAATGGTTGGATGTTGATACCAATATACCTCAGCGCTGTCAATTTACCAACAAATAGTTTTTGAGTGTCTCCTATATGTCATATGCTGTCCCCGGAGCTGGAAACGTAAAGAATTGAGTTATGACTCAGCGCCTCTTACATATTAAGGCCTCTATAAATTTTTGCAAAAATAGTGATGATAATAATTTATCAAATACTTACAATGCGCCAGACACTGTTCCAAGTGCCTTACATGTATCAATCCAACAACCTTGTGAAACCAGGATTATAACTGTCCTCATCTGATGACTGAGAAAACCCTTTCAGTCACCAACTTGCCCAAACAGCAGAATAAGCTTCCAAATTTTCAACCCAGCTTAACCAAATGATGAAACTGAACATCTAAACACATGCCCCCTAATATTTTGCACTGAAAAGGACACACCATCACCTATGTAGTATCCAAACATGTTTGTCCTAAATCTAATCATGGTAAATAAACAAAAATCCAAATTAAAGAACACGCTTCAAAACTGGCTTGAACTCTTCAAAAAAGGTCAGTGTTATGAAATACACATATACAAGCTAGGCAATTGCCTAGCTTAAAGACTAAACAGACACAACAATTAAATGCAATGTGTAATCCTTGATTAAATCCCAGTGCCCCTCAAAAAAAAAGAAAAAACCCTGTAAAGGGCATTCTTGGGACAATGGGGGGGGGAATCTGAATATGGATAGGGTAGTAGTGATGGGAAGTCCTGATTTTGATACTTTGTATAATAGTTATATAAGATAATATCCTTAGCAAGTGCACCCTGTGGTATTTAGGGGCAAGAGAGGCAACTTACTTTCAAATGGTGCAGAAAAAAAGTACAAATATGTATTTGTAGCCAAGAGAATGATAAGTAAGTTTGAAATTGTTTCAAACTGTAAGTTTGAAATTGTTTCAAAATAAAAAGTTACAAAAGTAATCTTTACACAGAAAAAAAGTAAAAATTTTTTAAAGATTTGTTTATTTGACAGAGGGAGAGAGAGATATAACAAGTAGGCAGAGAGGTAAGCAGAGGGAGAGGGGCTGAGCAGAGAGCCTGATGTGGGGCTCGATCCCAGGACCCTGAGATCATGACCTGAGCCAAAGGCAGAGGCTTAACCCACTGAACCACCCAGGGGCCCCAGAAAAAAAGTAAAATTGATTACATTTGGCCTCCTATATTTTGTTCAATTATCTTTTTTTATTTCTTTAAATATTTTATTTATTTGAGAGAGAGAGAGAGAGAGAGCACAAGCAGGGGGAGGGGCAGAGAGATAGGTAGAAACAGACTCCCCACTGAGCAGGGAGCCCGACATGGGGCTAGATTCCAGGACCCTCAGATCATGACCAGAGCTGAACGCAGATGCTCTACCAATTGAGCCACCCAGGCGCCCCTCAATTATCTTTTTTAAATAAACTAATATTTCTAACATTGACCCCCAAAAAAGAAAAAAAGAGAGACATGATAACTAAACACAGTGTACAATCTCTAACTGTATATTAGATTTTTTAAAAAATAAAAAGCAGCAGGGTGCCTGGGTGGCTCAGTTAGAGAACCATACGTCTCTGGATCTTGGGGCCGTGAGTTCCAGCCCTACACTGAGTATAGAGATTTTTTTTTTTAATTTAAAATTCTTAAATTTTAAAAATCAAAAGCAGCAGCTTTAAAAGGCATTGTTGAGGGGCGCCTGAGTGGCTCCGTTGTTGAGCATCTACCTTCAGCTCAGGTCATGATCCCAGCGTCCTGGGATCGAGCCCCATATTGGGCTCCGTGCTCAGCGGGGAGCCTGCTTCTTCCTCTCCAGTTCCCCCATGGCTTGTGTTCCCTCTCTCACTCTCTCTGTCATAAAGAAATAAAATCTTTTAAAAAAATAAAAAGACATTATTGGGACAACTGTTGAAATCTTTGGTATGAACTTTATATTATAGTATTGTATCAATGTTAAGTTTCCTCAGTAAGATGATGGTGTTGTAATTATATAAGAGAATCTCCTTATTCAAAGAGATGAATGCTGAAGTATTTAGAGATGCAGTGTCATAATTTCTGCAACTAACTTGCAAGTGGTTCAGGAAAAAAGCTATACATACACATGCCTAGACATAAAGGTGGCAGGGGTAGGGGGATAGAGAAGGAGAGAGAAACACTGAGGGAAAGGCAAAATGTAACAATGGATAAGGGAAGGATATATGGATGTTTGGGGAAACTATCTTGCGATTCTCGAGGTTTGAAATTTTTCTGAATAAAAAAGGCAGAGTGAAGATTCCTACCCATGCCTCTCGTGCTGCCACGTGTGGGAAGATTTCCACTGACCCGAAACCAGAGCAGTTGTTTAAGTTAGAATATGATCTTATTGTCCATACTGTCATTATTATAAACCTAGATCCAGTGCCTGCTACTCCCTTCGTAGCTCTCAAATCCACCCATTGCCTCCTCCTCCACTCTCATCCCAACATTCCAATCTTTTTCCGGATTGCGGCAGCCTCTGACATGGTCTTAGCTTCTAGGTCACCCCATTCATCCATTCTCCACATTAACAGCCAGAATAACCTCCCAAAGAGTAACACTGTCACTCCGCTGCTTGACAGGTTTCAATGGCTTTCCAGTGTGCTTCTCTTGGCTCTCATGACCCCTCTGACCCCTGCTTGTCTTTGGACAGACACCCACCCACCCACCAGCACATACACAAACTTATTTTCTTTCTTTTTTTTTAAATATTTATTTGACAGAGAGACAGCGAGAAAGGGAACACAAGCCGGGGGAGTAGGAGAGGGAGAAGCAGGCTTCCCGCTGAGCAGGGAGCCCTATGTGGGACTCGATCCCAGGACCCTGGGATCGTGACCTGAGCCGAAGACAGACGCTTAATGACTGAGCCACCCACGTGCCCCACAAATGTATTTCCTAGTCACACTGAACTTCTAGCAGTGTCTGGCACACTTATTGCTCAGTCTCTCTTACCACTGGGTCTTAGCACCTGCTCAGCCCTCCTCTACAACACCATCTCAGGGAGCACCTGGGTGGGTCAGTTGGTTAAGTGCCCAACTCTTAATTTTGGCTCAGGTCATGATCTCAGGGTCCTGGGATTCAGCTCCAAGTCAGGCTCCACGGTCAGTGCAGTAGTCTGCTTATCCCTCTCCCTCTGCACCTCCCTCCACTTACACTTGCTCTTAAATAAATAAATAAATAAATAAATAAATAAATAAATAAATAAATAAAATCTTAACAAAATAAAATTAGGTAAAAAATTTAATCTTAAAAAAAATAAAAAAACAAAAACACCATCTCAAGCCAGGCGGATTCCAGCTCCCCATTCAAAGATACAGCTCAAACATGACCTCCCCTGGAAATCATTCTCTGACCCACCCCAAAGCTAGGGGTGCCATTTACCGCACTTCCCACCTGGTTTTGTAAATGCCTCCTTACCCTCTGGTCCCATGCATTAAGGACCCTTCCAGTACGTGGACTGAAGCTTACCTTCAAATGTTTGTGTCTAATAGAGGATGCAAAGGGAACAGGCTGAGGAATAATGTACTCCTCCCCCATTCCTGTTGTTCCGGTTCATCTTATTTGCAGTGGCCACGGACAGCCCACAAAGCCTCTGTTCCAGAAAGCTGCCACAATCGAGGAGAATCTAAATTGTTTGTCTCTTGCTAACATCCACGTTGGGCACACCCGAACAAGGAGGCCAAGAGATAAGGAGTTGGGAAATAGAGCCCGGAAGCTTAGAGCCGCCCCAGGAAGACATAGTTGGTCATACTTGACACGCTCCGCCTTCAGGACTCGGCATATTTTCCTTATTTCCCCTTTTGTCCCCAGGAGTCAGACAAACTGGCAAGTCAATTATTTCAGTCCTGCAGCTATAAACCAAGGGGAGGGAATTCAGGATCCAAACTGTGTGAGTTGTGTTTGTATGAGTTGGTTCACTAGGAGTTTTTAGTTATTTATTTTTTAAAGTAGGCTCCAGGGGCACCTAAGTGGCTCAGTCGGTTGGGCATCTGACTCTTGATTTTGGCTCAGATCATGATCTTGGGGTTGTGGGATCAGGCTCTGAGTCAGACTCCTCACTCAGTGGGGAGGCTGCTTGATATTCTCTCTCCCTAAATTAAATAAATAAATCTGGGATGCCTGGGAGACTCAGTCAGCTGAGTATTTGCCTTTGGCTTGGTCGCAATCCCAGAGTCCTGGGATCGAGTCCCCCACCAGGCTCCTCACTCAGTGGGGAGCCTGCTTCTCCCTCTCCCTCTGCCCCTCCCTGCCCTCCTCAGCATGTGTGCATTCCCTCTCTCTCTCTCAAATAAAGTCTTTTTAAAAATTAGGAATTTTAAATCAATGGATTTCACATACAAATTCCAATTTCTAGCTTCATTTGAACAAAAGCTGGCCAAATTAGGCACACGTCCCCACAGGTAACAACTGCTGGAGCTGAGTAATCATTGTCCTTTTGGACAAAGCATGAGTGTAAAACTCCACAACCCCAAGCAGCTCTTCTCTCTTTCATGACACTCTCCAGACATCCCTAGATTAATGGCCTCTCAGAACCTTTTTATTTGTAAAAACCCTAAGGTTCTCCAGAAACTGTGAGACACACCAGGAAAAATGAGGAAATGGGACTGAGATTAAAGGGAATGAATCTCAACTCTGCCATTTACTAGTATGAACCACTTAGCTTCTCTGAGCTTTGATTTCCTGAACTGTAAAATGGGAATAATAATAATAATAATAATAATAATAATAATAATAATTACCCTACAGGGTTGTTATGTTAAATGCATAGTATTAGACACAGAGTCACTCCTTTTTTTTTAAAGAATTTTTTTTTTTAAAGATTTTATTTATTCATTTGACACAGAGAGAGAGATTACAAGTAGGCAGAGAGGCAGGCAGAGAGAGAGGACAGAGGAGGAAGCAGGCTCCCTGCTGAGCAGAGAGCCCGATGTGGGCCTCGATCCCAGGACCCTGGGATCATGACCTGAGCCCAAGGCAGCGGCTTCAACCCACTGAGCCACCCAGGCACCCCACAGAGTCACTCCTATCTCTATAGGTAGTAGATACTCAAGGCTCTCCCCAATATTCAGAAATGCGAAAAGAGCATTCCAAGAGGTTAAGCAATGCATTGACAGCAACTCGTAGGCCAAAGCTAACTCCCCTTTTGTCCTCGTGAAGGAGGAAAGTCAGTTTTCTGAACTGAAGGGTGGGTGATGTTTCAAAGCTTGGGGACTTTGGATGATGAGGACACAGTTTCAGTCTGGAAGGCATCAGTGTTTGACCTTGAGTAACCTCACCCCCAACTTATGCAATGCTGGAGCCACTGACATCATGAGGGTGGCTTCACCTGAAAGGAGAGAGAAAACCTCTTTGCTGTGCCCTGGGCCTCAGGCCGGAGCACTTGCTCAGCCTCCAGGCCATTGCTCTCCTCTGCCCACTCCCCAGTCCCGAGGGCCTCCCACTCCCTAACCTCTGGCAACCAGAGCCCTCCAGCCGCTCCTACGGGCTCAGAAAAGCCCATTATGGATTCTTCAGGAAGTCTGCAAACCGATTTTTTTTCTTTTTAACACCAGCATTATCTAAAATTAAGTTCTACTAAAAATTAAATGCTAAAACTGCAAAAATTTAGAGGTGCCTAGGTGGCTCAGTGGGTTAAGCCGCTGCCTTCGGCTCAGGTCATGATCTCAGGGTCCTGGGATCGAGCCCCACATCAGGACTCCTTCCTCAGTGGGGAAGCTCCTTTCTCTGCCTGCTGCTCCCCCTGCTTGTGCTCTCTCTCTCTCTCTCTGTCAAATAAATAAATAAATAAATAAACCGCAAAAATTTAAACAAGATAAACTTGCAACTAAAACAAAACAATACGTATCTGTAGCTATTTAACTCTGCTGTTGCACCGTGAAAGCAGCCATAGACAGTTTGTAAATGGATTGGTACTGCTCTGTGCCAAGAAAACTTTATTACAAAAACAGGCAGTGAGGAAAAAAAAAAAATAGACTGTGGTCCAGATTCGGACCAGGGGCTGTAGATTGTCCACTCCTGCCTGGCAACCAATAAAACAAATCCAGCCTTGGTTTGTAGCATTTGCGGAGTTCTGTGGTGTAAATACTCCCTATGGCCAATTTCAAGCTACCCGTGTGAGGTCAGTCACTGAAACGTGGGAGTTGAGACCACATGTGCACCAACGTATCACACAGGTGTATCAGACGCCGCCTCAAAAGCACACGGAAAATGAAAACGTAGTAAAATAACTAGGAGGTGGTGAAAGGTGAGCATTACCTTTGTACTTTTTTTTTAAGCAGGCTCCATGTCCACTGTGGGGCTACAACTCACAACCCCGAGATGGACAGTCGTGTGCTCTACCGATGGAACCAGCCGGGTGCCCCCTGGCTTGGCATTTTCTGACCAAAATAAAATTATTTGTGCACGTCTCTTGAGTCTCCATTTCCTTATCTGTAAAACATTAGAAATAATATTAAGTTGAGAGGGTAAAATGGGCTCAATGCTTGACAGTGGCAAATCCAATGGGGGAGAGAGGTGCAGGCAGCGAGGGCGTTATCACGGGACGGCTTCTCCAGAAACAGACGCTGAGACAAAGCTGGGGTACAGGAAGATTTGAGGGCTTCACCTCAGTGAAAGGAAAGGTGGGGGGAACCAGACTGAGAAGGAGCGGTAGGTGGTGGCAGACCACCTTGGTCATCCCCACCAGTGGTTTGAGACAGACTTGCCGGTCAGTCTTCCCCACTGGAAATTATTTTTTTTTAAAGATTTTATTTATTTCTTTGACACAGAGAGAGAGATTACAAGTAGGCAGAGAGGCAGGCAGAGAGACAGGGAGAGGAGGAAGCAGGCTCCCTGCTGAGCAGAGAGCCCGATGCGGGCCTCAATCCCAGGACGTTGAGATCATGACCTGAGCTGAAAGCAGAGGCTTTAACCCACTGAGCCACCCAGGCACCCCCCCACTGGAATTTCTTACAGGATTTTTTCTCCCTCGGTGCCCACAGTTCTTGGTCATGCCGCTTTGAAGAGTGAAGAGGTAGACCAGACAGACTGGTGGGCAGCCAAGCAAGGTTTATTGACTGATAGCAAAGTGATAGTACAAAGCTCCCAAAGAGGGAGGGGACCCGAGGGGACTGCCATCAGAGTTTTATTTGAGAGAGAGAATGAGAGAAAGAGCATGGTGGGGGGGGGAGTCGGAGGGAGAAGCAGACTCCCTGCTGAGCAGAGAGCCCAGACGCGGGGTCGGGGGGCGGTGGACTTGATCCCCAGACTCCAGGATCATGACCTGAGCCAGAAGGCAGATGTTTAACCCACTGAGTCACCCAGGCTCCCCACCACTGAGTTTTTATGTCTTGGGGGTTTTTATGGGCTTGTTGGTGGGCTGTTTTAATCTGATTAACCCTCCCTGCACCTGTCATCCACTCAGATTTTTGTCACCTATCATGGGAAGTGGTGGAGGGCTCGTTCCAGGTAGTATAGAGCCCTCCTAAGGATGGTTTCCTCTTAGGGCAGGGGCCCCTTGTCCCTGCCTGCCTGCCTTCCAACTCTCCTTCATCGTTCCCCCCTCTAAAGAGATAACCTTGACTGCTATTAGGGAAGAAGGGGACGACCAATGGTAGCTGCTTCCTGCTGGTCAGGGGCGTTGGACGGGGCGGCAGTCAGGGTTCCTCTCCTCCCAGTGTATCTAGGGGTCCTCTGTAGATGTTTGGTTTTGACCTTCAAGCGAGGCTCCATCTTGGAGTTTGACCTTTAGTCTGGAAAACATACAGCCGGTTAGGGCGTTTAGGAGGCAAGGCCCAGAGCACAGTGCAAGACTGGGTACAGCGCGGGGTCCTGCGAGAGACAGAACATGATTTAGTGAACCGCCCCCAATACCGTGAGAAGAGGGCGGGTGAAAGGAATGTAATGAGCATGCAGATTTGATGGGATATAGGGGAAGTAACATCTATCTGTGTCTTGTTGCTTCAAGACTGGTTTGAGGTCCTCTCTGGGTTTACAGAGGGATTTTGGTTCCTTGTTGTTAGGCCCCACTGGGGACCAGGGTTTGACTCTGGAATGGTGGATCCAGGCTTCACTTTGACTACTGTTGGAATCGCTAAAATCACAGTATGCGAGCCTTCCCAGACAGGCTTTAACAAGCACCTGGTCCCCCAGGAGTGAAAGGGGACAGGCTGGTTATTTTGGGGCTGGGAGTTAGAAAGCTCCGTGCCACAGGGATATTGCTTCTGTTATCACTCTGAAGGGACCAGGGGAGTCCAAACCAAGGGGTTTACAATGCCTTTTCCACTTCCGAGGCTCTTCCGGTTTTACAGGGGAAGGCCTCAATCCAGGGCAGGAAGGGATCTACCCAAACGAGGAGGTACCTGTAGCCATACATTTTAGACGTGGGTGAAGTTCATTTGCCGACCTTGCCCGGGGTCACTTCCCATTTGCTGTATGCCTCCGGGGATTGGTGAATGGGAGAATGGGTTCTCCTGGCAGACTCCACACATTTTTAACATGTTTTTAACGGTCCTATCTAAATTTCTCCCTGTAAAGAGTTTGAGGGTCATTTGTAGGGTTTTACTTTTGACCTAAATGGCTTGGTGCAGGGTTTCTAGGACCTGACTGCAGGCGTATAACCCTGTTCTGTGGCCCGTTGTCCTTGCTCAACTGAACAGCAGGGTCTTTCCTGGGTTACGGAGCCATTCCAGACGAGGGGGCGCAACCAGAGGAGTCATTGACCTGACAGCAGATCTCACTGCAGCCTCGGGCAATCTATTTGCTTCTGGTACCTCATCCGTTGTTTTGTGGTGCCCCTTGTCATGCATAATTGCTACTTCTGGGGTTGACGCATGGCTTGTAGACCCGTGTGATTTCCTGATGATACTTGATAGGAGAACCTGAAGCAGTTAGAACATGTCTCTTCCCATATGGTACCACGGGCACATGTGTAAGCCAGGTAGGCGTACTAGGAGTCAGTATCTACTTTGACTGTGTTGCCCTTCCTGAGCTCTCAAGGTCAGGCGAGAGGGCCCTCAGCTCGGCCAGCTGGGTGCTTGACCCAGGTGGGAGAGGGTTACTCTCTATTGCTTCATAGAAAGATCCAGCCTTTCAGGTGCCCTGTTCAACAAACGAGCTCCCATCAGAAAATAAAGTCCATTCTGGATTTTCTATTGGGGTTTCTTTTTAAGTCCTCCCCGGCAGCATGGGTTTGGGTTATGATTTCTTGACAGTCATGCTCTGGCCCCGTGCCTTCTTCTGGAAGGAAGGTAGAGGGATTTAAAGCAGAGTGAGTTTTTATTTGCATGACTGGGCCTTCCAGGAAGAAGGCCTATTTGCATGACTGGGCCTTGCAGGAGGAGGGCCTGGTACTGCCGAAGGCAGCTGTCTGTGAGCCAGTGACATCTATCAGCTAGCTGACTGGAGGCCTTGGATATTATGACTGGTGTGGACAGTAAGATCCTGTCCAGAGTGAGTTTCGTAGCTTCCTACTATCACAGTCGGGATCTGGCTGTCGAGCTGGCCGCCAGACCTGGGTTAGGACACTCAAGACCATTCCTATTCTTTCTATCACATACAAGTTGTAACGCTTCCCAGTAGGAAGACTTAAAGCAGGGCCACTGAGCAAGGCCCTCTTGAGATTTTTAAAAGCTTCTTCTGACTCTGGATCATGAGTGAATAGATGGATATCGGCCGCCTGGGTGTCCTTGATCAGCCAATAGAGGGATGCTCTTTCTCCATCCACGAGCGACAGTGTCCTGTTATGCCCAAAAAACCTTTTCCGACCAGAGAAAGCTGTGACTCCCTTAAGGTGTATGGGAACGGGCACTGCTGTTAAGGCCTGACCCGCTTCAGCCTGAGCTGCCCAGACCTGGGAACTAAGAGAAGTGCGCGGCTCTCAGGCACTAAGAGTGAGAGAATTAGATCTCCCCAGGTGGACCCCAGAAGGCGAGAAGAAAATCTGGCTTACGGGTCCCCAGTGATGCCCTTAATGACAACACCTCAGTTGAAAAGTTGGCCTGGAGAGGAGAGTAGAACAGAAATGGTGGTATCAGGAAGGAAATCAACTGGTTTTCCTTCTATTTCCAGGACTCCCTGAGGCTCTGGGTTCCCTGTGGTGAGCCCCCACGCTGGCCACCTGAGCCCTCACAGACTGAGGTCCCCGAGGGCATTCAGATTTCCAATGTCCCCCTCCACACATGGGACATGGGACAACAGTTACAGGGCCTTGGTTTCTGCCACTGGGGGCATTCTCACTTCAATGGCCTGGGGGGCCACAACCAAACCCTCAGAGTTCCTCTTTAGCTTCTCTTCCTCACTCTCCTCTTGATCCCGACTGTAAAAGACCCACTGGCAGCTCATTAGAGCTCTTCCAGGGTCCTGTCTGGGCCAGTAGCCAACTTTTTCAGCGCCCTACTCACCCCCCCACCCCACCTCCCGCCGAATAAGAATGATCTCGGACGGGCGCCTGGGTGGCTCAGTGGGTTAAGGCCGCTGCCTTCGGCTCAGGTCGTGATCCCAGGGTCCTGGGATCGAGGCCCACATCGGGCTCTCTGCTCAGCAGGGAGCCTGCTTCCTCCTCTCTCCTCTCTCTCTGCCTGCCTCTCTGCCTACTTGTAATCTCTCTCTCTGTGTCAAATGAATAAATAAAAAAAAAAAAGAATGATCTCGGCCTTGGGGACAACCAGGCAGGGGAGATAGAGGTGTATTTAATGAGATTCTCTCAATCTAAGAAAAATTGTTGGCTTTCCTTCCTGAGTTTGGGTTGACAGTTTTATTTACCAACAGACCCAGATACCCTTTACCAGAGACTTTGAAAGCTACCTTAACAATTGCCCATGAAAACTTTGAAACACACAAGATTAACCATTTTTTATCGACAGACCCAATTAGCCTTTAAAAGCAAAAACCGGGGCGCCTGGGTGGCTCAGTGGGTTAATGCCTCTGCCTTGGCTCAGGTCATGATCTCAGGGTCCTGGGATCGAGGCCCGCATCGGGCTCTCTGCTCAGCAGGGAGCCTGCTTCCTCCTCTCTCCCTCTGCCTGCCTCTCTGCCTACTTGTCATCTCTCTCTGTGCGTTAAATAAATAAAATCTTTAAAAAATAAAAATAAAAAAATAAAAAATAAAAGCACAAACCGATGTCCGGTAATCAACGTGTTAGCACTTTATCCTATTTGGAAAAGACCTAGATGTAATCCCATTTATCACCCAAACAAAACTTTCTTAACAATAACCCATGAAAACTTTTGAGACAGACAAGATTAACCACCATTTTAAGCTTTTTTGACCTTCAGCAAATCTAGATAGAATCATTCCCGGTTCTAAACCTCGTCAGCTCGGACAGATGAGTAGATGCCATGTTTTTTTTTTTTTTTCCCCACCGAAGTGGAAAGAGGCAGAGGCAGTCCACATCAGGCTGGAGAAGACAGGGAATTTCCCTGAAACAAAGGCAGTCCTGGCAGCTGCTTGGGAATATTCCTTAAAGTCCCATCCTGAGGCAGACTAACCACAGTTGGCTCCAACTGTAGCCAATAACCCGGGACGTGAATGAGGGAGAAACCCCATATACCGCTCAGTCCCTCTGTGATACGAGCTTGGAAGTGATGGTGATGCCAATTTCCAAGGGGATCCTTAGGGTCCTAACTGGGGTCTTGAGAGGGTCCCCAGTTGGGGCCTTGAGGAACTACAGTGGGGACTCCTGTTGGAAACTGAAGCCCCCCGTGGGCTCACCCATCCCTTGATCCTCGTATCTTTTCAAATGTGGCCAGAGCCCACGTTTTTCTGCTTCGGAGAGGGTCTGATTTAACAGAAGGATTGTGTCCAAGTTTGGAAAACTCTGAGGTTCCCCCTTCATCTCAGGTCTTGTCGCAGCCCCTCCCCTGATGCCCCCCTTGGAGCACTACCTGTTCTTGCAGATCTGAAGCCCTCGAGCACCGGCAGGGGTTCCAAGATAGGGTGGGACGGTACAAGGACTTGATCTTACGCTAGGAAGGATGGAGCCAGGAGTGGAGATTCCCCTGCAGACTCCATTTGCCTATCAAGTTTTGATGTGGATGTGGCATTCCTTTGTTCCTCCCCGGGGGTTGGTGGGGGGGGGAGTTCCAGAAGAAAGCAGCCAGGAGGCTGGAATGGATCCCACAGGGCAGAGATCAGAACAAAAGAAAATGAACCACCTTCTTCCCAGTTAAAGCCAGGAAGGCAAAGTCCTTCAGGTGGCCAAGTCTCGTCCTCCAACTTGTGTTGCAGCCATGCCCCAGAACAAAAGAAAATGAGTTGCCTTCGCCCAGTTAAAACCAGGAAGGCATCCGAGTAAACAAGATTGACCGATTTATGGGGCTGATACTCTTCCTATAGCCTATAATGCCAGGAAAGGACTCTAAAGGAGTAAGGGTCTTGGTCAGGGAATTGCCCATCGACAAGAAGAGAAGAAAAGGCGTCCCTTACCTCAGTTCCTCCTCATCTTTTCCTTCTGTGTGGCCCTAGCGACTCCTGCGACTGACAGCCAGAGTCCCTGTCCTCTCTGGGAGGTGCTGGGAGGAGTCACGCTTACCCAGGCTTCCTTCTACCTCCAGAGACTGACCCTGGTTTCCCCACCCTCAAGACTCCCTTAGAAGTCAATGCATACACTAGACTTCTTTAAGTGTTCTGTCTGGCATAGCCACATGGCGGGACAAGATGGGGTACCCAGGAAAATCCACGTGGAATGAGCCCCAATGGAACTGGAAAGTTGGGGGAATCCCTTGGATCGTAGTTCTTTTGCCCTGCTCGGCCGTTCCTTCACATCGGTGTTGTAGCCAGTCTGAGGGGTATCCAAGTAATGCCCAGGAGAGGAGGAGTCAGAAACAGGAGACGGTTCCTCACCATAACATGGAACCCTGAGTGAGATCCCTTGCCCAGGGGACCAGCCTGAGCTTCCCCACTCATTCTCCCGGGGGAGGAATCTGCCAAGAAAAGAGTAGTAGGTTTTCTCTTCAGATACCTGCACGGACAAGTAAGGAGCCAGGTCCCTCCGAGAGCCTTCGGGTGTCCAAAGCATCGCCTTGGTCAGCCCCTCAGTTGCTGCTCGGTTTTTCATTAGGTCCCTCACATCCGGTGATCTGCACTGAAAGGAGTTCTGAGTCTTTACCAAACCGACATTCCCAACCTCAAGTTGGAGAGGAGCCCAGAGAACCTGTCTCCCGAGAAGAGAATGATGGCAGCCGTGCTAATGTCTGTGACCTGGCCGCCGGGTCCCCTGCACCTGGGCAGAAGTTCCTTCTCTGAGGGGAGCTGGAACAGCATGTCCATGTGCCTACCACAGGGGAGCACTGTCTATAGAGGGTTTTTAAAAAAATAATAAAAGCTGCTAAAATGGGCACCTGGGTGGCTCAGTGGGTTAAAGCCTCTGCCTTCAGCTCAGGTCATGATCTCAGGGTCCTGGGATCGAGGCCCACATCGGGCTCCCTGCTCAGTGGGGAGCCTGCTTCCTCCTCTCTCTCTCTGCCTGCCTCTCTGCCTACTTGTGATCTGATCTCTCTTTGTGTGTCAAATAAATAAATAAAATCTTTAAAAAAAATTAAAAAAAAAAGCTGCTAAAGTCTGTCCACTTTATTTTATCATCTTGTGCCAGAAACTCGGAACAACCTCAATGCCAGTTGCTGGAGCAGACAGCTCCCGCTCCCCACCTCCTTGGTAGTCGATGTTGGGTAAGTGCTCAGAGATGGAGTTCCGGCTGCTGTTATTATGAGCGCCTCCGAGTGTTTGTCAGGATGAGTGGTTGCAAAGGCCAGAAACGCAACCCAAACTAGCTGAAGCTGAAGAGGGAAGATTCTGGCTCACCCAGAAGCATGCGTGGAACGAGGTGCTCAGATATTAGGGATCTGCCTATGTCTTTCCCCTGCTGTCCCTGGGCTGGCTTCATACACAGGCACGTTTTTCCTTCCGTGGAGGCAGATGGCCCCCAAACCACCTTCCATAGGCTTAACAAACACAGAGCTCAGAGAGGGGCTCCTTCTCAAGCAAAACTCCCAGGACAAATCCACACTGGCCAGCTCTGGTCAGGCTCCCATCCCTGAAGCAATCACAGGGATTCTCCCTGGCTGGTTCTGGCTCGCCTGGCCCCAGACCACATGGACAGGAAGGGGAAGGGATGATTCCTGAAAGGAAAAGCGAGATGCTCTAACAACAGAGTAGGAATGGATGCTGGCAGCAAATATCTAGGACATTCCTCAGTGCTTCCAGAGCCAAACCCAGAAGACATCCTTCATCCCACATCGTTTGCACTGTTTGGAACAATGAGACTGAGAGAGGATCTGGGAGCAGCCCAAGTTCACTGTCTCCAGAGTCCAGGGATCCTGTATCCCTTGCCAGCAACTCTCTTGGACCCTCCAGGCCATCACAGGTGCCTGGTAATATAGCTTCCTGTCCCCCAAAGTTCGGGCATGTGGGCTCTGTGCCCCGAGAGATAAAGACTAGCCACACCCAGCTGCCCCCCTCACTGTGCTACCCCGATAACAGCCAAGCCCCCCCCCGGCCAGCCCCCACCTGCTCAAACTGCTGTCTGCCCTTGTTGGCAGGGCTGTGGGGCCGCAGGCGGAAAGGAGAAGTTCTGTCCACGTGCCTTTGAAACCTCATTCTCTCTTTTGGGGGCTCTGTTGCTGTGTTGATTCTAGGAAGCAGAGCACAGGACTGTTTGGCTGTTTTTAGGTCCAATTTTAAAATGCAACTAAAGCCTTTTGGTTTATTTATGTTCTCGGAATATAATAAAGATTCACAAATAGGCCACTGGGCCGATCCAGTCCAAGCACAGCAGCTATGAACAGCTGGGTTTTCTGCTCAGCCCTCCTCCCTATGTTGACCTTGAAGAGAGGAGCCTTTCAAGTCCTCATGATGTTGCAGCTATAAAACTCGAAAAAGCCCCCCTCCCCCCAAGCCTCAGAGATAAAACCCAAATACCGTAATCTAACATTTGAGACCCTCCCACATTCCTTATAATAATCAATGTAATTGGTAACCATTAACCGGGTCTTACTGTGGGCCAGGTATCAAGCGAAGCGCTCTGCGTATATCCGATCAGACGATCCCCACATTAACCCTAGGAAGGAGGTACTATTTTAATTCCCACTTTACAGAGGAGGAAACTGGCGAGGCCACGTTCAGGCGAGAGGCTTGAGCAATGGAACCAGGAGCAAGCAAGGCACAAGGGCCCACAGCGACCACACCACTGGGCAGAATGCAAGCAGGCTCATGAAGCGACCCACCTCGAAACAGCCACAGGACTTAATAACCACTGGGCTACTTACAACCAGGCACAGTTAGCAAAAAAGGGACAATTCCGTACATTCCCATACGTCAGCCCTGCCTGTCACTGTAGCCGCTCACCACCACCTCGCGGCAGAGCGTTTCTCCTCTGCCGTTCTGCCCGCGGCTGCCTTGCAGTGTATTCAATAAACTTCTATCTCCTTCGCTCTGCCTTACCCGACTGGGATGCCCCACAATTTGGTGGTTCATTTGGGGAACCTCTGCTGGCCTAGGACTCTCCAGATTTTCTTGGAATTTTTCAGGGCTTTCCCTCAGTGGATGGACTCTAGGACTCCTCAAAGAACTGATGACCTCCAACTGAGGACCTCTCCAGTTGCTTCGAGAACTGGCTAGTCCTCAGTGAGGATCCGAGGTCACAAGGGGAAGCCCTCAGATGGCCCTTGCCTGAAAGGGTGAGGGATTTCCCCTCTTGCCCTTCAGAGGGATCCTTCTCTCCCTCTGTTTCTCTTTCTGGCCCTTCGGTGGCCTAACCCTAGTATTCCTCGGACAACTCAAAGTCTCGGGCCAGGGAGGCTCCCCGGTGTGGTCTGAAGGTCCAAGAGCCTGTGCAGGAGAAGGAACCCTTTCCTCTCCTCTCCCACTCCATCTGCGGCTCGTCCAGGGCAAATCGGCATGCGTTACAGACTCAGCTGGGCCCCTTTCCTGATGCTGACCGACTCTCAGCTGCCTCGCTTCTTTTAGGCAACACCCCCCCCCTTCCCTTGATTCCCTCGGACCCAGCCACCATCACGATCTGCAGGCAAAACACGTCCGCTGTTGCCCCAACGAGGATTGCTACTGTCATTTGCCATGACCCTCTCCTTGGTGGGACACCCCAGGGTCAAGAACGAATTCCTGAGACGTTTTTGTTGCAAAAAGGTGCTTTTGCTATAGTACGAGGACAGGACCCGGGGGCAGTGACAGCCGCACTGGGATTGTGAGGAGTGACGGATTCTAGACTTGTTAGTTTGTGGGGGTTAGGGGAGAGGGTAAGTCTCTAAGGGATTTATGCATGTAAAGCAAGGTCTCCAGGACCTTGGAGGGCTAGCTATTGTTAAGATAAGGTTGCTTTTGTTGTTTAGTGAAACATTAGTCATGAGACCCTTCAAAGGTCTATCCGTGGGCTGCATGTTTGAAAGGTGATGGCTAACATATATGGTGTGTGGGGGAGGAGGGGGAGGAGCCGGGGTTACGGTTACAGGTGCGGGAGGGAGGTAACACTGACGTGAGCAAAGCTCCAGTGGTAAAACATTACAGGGAGTTCTTGAGGGAGCTGCAGGAGTGTTACAATCTGCATGTCTCAGGAATCCTGCCTGGAGTCACAGCAACGTTCTTTTCCTTCTACCGAGTGGGACGCCCTGCCTGAAATCAAGACCACTAGTCTGAGCTCCATTCCCCTTGGTGGGACGCCCCTTTGGGAAAACGCAGCTGGTCTTTACAATTAATTCCCTTCTGTTCCTTTGGACTTCCCTGGAGATGTTTTTTTTTTTTTTTAAGATTTTTTATTTTATTTATTTGACACAGAGAGGGAGATCACAAGTAGGCAGAAAGGCAGGCAGAGAGAGGAGGAAGCAGGCTCCCTACTGAGCAGGGAGCCCGATGCGGGCCTCGATTCCAGGACCCTGAGATCATGACTTGGGCCGAAGGCAGAGGCTTTAACCCACTGAGCCACCCAGGCGCCCTGGAGATGTATTTTTAATAAAAACCCAAACAGGGGCGCCTGGGTGGCTCCGTCGGTTAAGCGACTGCCTTGGGCTCAGGTCATGATCCCAGGGTCCTGGGATCGAGCCCCGCCCTGGGCTCCATGCTCAGCCGGGGAGGCTGCTTCTCTCTCTCCCTGCCGCTCCCCCTGGTTGTGCTCTCTCTCTCTCTCTGACAAATAAATAAATAAAACCTTAAATAAAATAATAATAAATAAATAAAAATAAAATCTGGAACAAATTTGGCCCCCAAGGCCTGAGGAAAAATGTCCATCTTTTTATGTCATGTTTCCCGGCCTCATTACAAACTCCCAGATCAAGAGGTAGGGCCCCTCTAGGGAACCCTTTCTTATAATACTATTTCCCCCCTCGACCTCTTCTGCCAGAACTTCAAATGGTCAGGGGTCTCACGTGCAAGCCTTCATGGCACTGTCCCCCAAATCCCCGATGCCCACAGAAACTGTAGAATGTGTCTCGCTGGGTTTCATGGCCCATCTGGTCCTGCACACATTCCGGATGACCCCCCGGGTAGTCCATCCCATTGTCTTTCCCTCCCCCCTGAAGGCCCAGCAGCTCTCCTGGACTTAAACTGCCTGCTTCAGACTTTCCCACGGGTACCCCAGGTAAAAACTGACAATGGGGAACAAACTGATCGACTTCTGGTGGACACAGATGCGACATGCTGAGTATTAGGGCTAATTTAAGTGTTGGTGTAACTAAAATAGGTATGTCTTTAGAGTTATCAGCATGAACTATAAAACTGTTATTCAACCAAGGTTTACTAAAGTCAAATAAATTCACGTTATCTCCATTGCAATTTGTCAGCAAAAAGATAACTTAAAATGATTTATAAATGATATTTTATAAATAAATAAATAAAGTTCTTTTTAAAAGATGCAGGGTGGGGGGGGGTGTGCCTGGCTGGCTCAGTTTGGAAGAGCATGTGACTCTTGATTCCAGGGTTGTGAGTTCAAGCCCCACGTTGGGTGTTCAGATTACTAAAAATAAATAAGCTTTAAAAAATGATGGTTAGGGCGCCTGGGTGGCTCAGTAGGTTAAAGCCTCTGCCTTCAGCCCAAGTCATGATCTCAGGGTCCTGAGATCGAGGCCCACATCCGGCTCCCTGCTCAGCAGGGACCCTGCTTCCTCCTCTCTCTCTCTGCTTGCCTCTCTTGCCTACTTGTGACCTCTCTCTGTCAAATAAATAAATATAATCTTTAAAATAAATAAAATAAATAAAATAAATAAAAAATAAAAAAAATAAAACTTTCTAAGGTTTCTAATGAACTTCCCTGAGATTTGAGTTGTAAATGAAGTCTTTTTGACTAGGCTTGTTTATTTGGTATGTTCAGTTACGTGGGAAGCACTGTCAAATACTACACCTTAGGTCATACCGAATGGGTAAATGTTATAACTGTTTCAGAAACGGCATTAAATCCCTAAGGTTTTACTATGTTCTGGTATTGCCTCATCACTTGACATTCTATTCATTAAAATGCGAGGTGTCACAGAAATAACCAGATTTCCTTGTCAGCTGCATTATAATGAACTCTTGTCTCGGGTCTTTATCAATGTCCATTTCTGAGCTCTTGTTCTGAGGTTCTTGCAAAATGAGTTTTGTCTTCAAGGAGATTCATGAAAAGGAGTTTTTTGGTATGTGTGTGACAAAAACAGGTATTTGATATCTTTAAGACCATAAAACTGAACTGGGTAAGAATTACCAGAACTTATGGGAAAGCTGCATTCAAACAGGACAAAAATTAATAATGTAGGGCTGAATGAATTAAAGATGATTATAGTTTTCATGACTCTTGTTTGAACCATTGCTGGTTCTCTCATGTTTGCTCTTTCAGATTAAGGAAACCTTCTCTTAAGATATCCGTGATATACAGAAATATCATGATAAAATATCTCTTTGTGAACAAATTGAAACATTTAACTTTCCTCCCAATCGAGCCCTCTAAAATTCAGGAACTCTCAGTGAGTATTCTTCCTATTACAGCAGTTATAATTATTTGCATAAGTTCAAAAAGAATCTGTTCTCCTTGAAACAGGACACCACTGGAAACACTAGTTATGGGACGCCTGGGTGGCTCAGTGGGTTAAACCCTCTGCCTTCGGCTCAGGTCATGATCTCAGGGTCCGGGGATCAGCCCCGCATGGCATCGCATGGCATCGGGCTCGCTGCTCAGCAGGGAGCCTGCTTCCTCTTCTCTCTGCCTGCCTCTCTGCCTACTTATAATCTCTCTCTCTCTCTGTCAAATAAATAAATAAGTAATCTTAAAAAAAAAAACCACTTGTTATTTTATGAAGGCTTTGACTGGAATGTCATATTTGGGACAGACAAGAATAGACTCAGATATGACTAGATAGCTCGAAGGGGCAAAGGTTGACTTTAGTTAGACTAGACTTTAGTTGACTTTAGAGCCAGTGAAACCCCTTGGAAATGTTGGTCTGATACCTTGTTTATAGAGATCCCAGTAGCCCTATCAGATGAGTAAAGAACATCACTTCCTGCCAAGTGCAGGAACCTCAGGACATTCTGGGGACCTAGAGAAGAAGAATTGGCCTAAATCTACAAGTACCCTACCTTTTGGCCTCAAGAGGCTATTAAAAGTTCAATCTAGAGATTCCTTATGAAAAGTTCCAGCAAAGAAGATATTTTTTTGAGATTTTATTTATTTTTTGAGAGGAGAGAGAGAGCACAAACAGAACAGGGGCAAGGGGCAAGGGGCAGAGGGCAGAGGAAGAGGCCAACTCACCAAGCAGAGAGCCCAATGCAGGGCCCGATCCCAGGACCCTGGGATCATGACCTGAGCCGATGGCAGATGCTTAACCCACTGAGCCTCCCAGGCTCCCCCAGAAAAGCAGAGTTTAAAGGATCTAAAGGCAGAGGCACGAGGGTGGCTCAGTCCATTTAGTGTTGGACTCTTGATTTCAGCTCAGGTCTACTAAAGAATGAATGGGTCAACCTGGAAATTAAAGAAGAATTAAATTCATGTAAACAAATGAAAACACAACTGTTCAAAACCTTTGGGATGCAGCAAAGGCCTTTCTCAAGAAACACGAAAGTTCTCAAATACACAACCTAACCTTACACCTAAAGGAACTGGCGAAAGAATAGCAAATAAAGCCTAAACCAACCAGGAGAAGAAAATTAATAAAGATTAGAGCAGAAATCGATGAACTAGAAACCAAAAGAGCAATAGAACAGATCAACAAAACTGGGAGCTGGTTCTTTGAAAGAATTAATAAGATTGATAAACCCATGGCCAGATTTATCAAAAAGAAAAGAGAAGGGACCCAAATAAATCATGAATGAAAGAGGAGAGATCACAACCAACACTGAAGAAATACAAACAATTATAAAAACATATTCTGAGCAACTATCTGCCAACAAATTAGGCATCTGGAAGAAATGGATGCGCTCCTAGAGACATATAAACTACCAAAACTGAAACCGGAAGAAATAGAAAACCTGAACAGACCCATAACCAGCAAGGAAACCGAAGCAGTATTCAAAAATCTCCCGAAAAAAAACAGGAGTCCAGGGCCGGATGGCTTCCCAGGGGAATTCCACCAAAAATTTAAAGAAAATTAATACCTATTCTTCTGAAGCTTTTCAAAAAAATAGAAATGGAAGGGAAACTTCCAAACTCTTTCTATGAGGCCAGGATTACTTTGATTTCCAAAACAGACAAGGACCCCACCAAAAAGGAGAATTCAGACCAATATCCCTGATGAACATGGATGTCAAAATTCTCACCAAAATACTAGCCAGTAGGATCCAGCAGTACACTAAAAGGATTATTCACCAAGACCAAGTGGGATTTATTCCTGGGCTGCAAGGGTGGTTCAATATCCGCAAATCAATTAATGTGACACACTACATAAATAAAAGAAAGGACAAGAACCATATAATCCTCTCAATAGATGCAGAAAAAGCATTTGACGAAGTACAACATTCTTTCTTGATTAAAACTCTTCACAGTGGAGGGATAGAGGGAACATACCTCAACATCATAAAAGCCATATATGAAAAGCCCATAGCGAATATCATTCTCAATAGGGAAGAACTGAGAGCTTTTCCCCTAAGGTCAGGAACATGGCAGAGATGTCCACTATCACCACTGCTATTCAACATGGTACTAGAAGTCCTAGCCTCAGCAATCAAACAAAAAGAAATAAAAGGGATCTGAATCAGTTAAAGAAGAAGTCAAACTCTCACTCTTTGCAGAGGACATGATGCTCTATTTGGAAACCCAAAAGACTCCACCCAAAAATTGCTAGAACTCATACAGGAATTCAGCAAAGTGGCAGGATATAAAATCAGTGCATAGAAATCAGTTGCATTTCTATACACTAACAATGAGATGGAAGAAAGAGAAATTGAGGAGTTGATCCCATTTACAATTGCCTCTAAAATCATAAGATACCCAGGAATAAACCTAACCAAAGAGGCAAAGGATCTGTACTCAGAAAACTATAGAACACTCATGAAAGAAATTGAGGAAGACACAAAGAAATAGAAAATCATTCCATGCTCGTGGATTGGAAGAACAAATATTGTGACAATGTCTATGCTACCTAGAGCAATCTATACATTTAATGCAATCCCTATCAAAATACCATCAACTTTTTTCATGGAGCTGGAGCAAATAATCCTAAAATTTATATAGAACCACAAAAGACCCCAAATAGCCAAAGGAATGTTGAAAAAGAAAAACAAAGTTGGAGGTATCACAATTCCAGACTTCAAGCTCTATTGCAAAGCTGTAATCATCAAGACAGTACGGTACTGGCACAGAAACAGGCACACAGATCAGTGGAATAGAACAGAGAACCCAGAAATGGACGCTCAGCTCTATGGTCAACTAATCTTCGACAAAGCAGGAAAGACTAGCCAATGGAAAAAAGTCTCTTCAATAAATGATGTTGGAAAAATTGGACAGCCACATGCAGAAGAAGGAAACTGGACCATTTCCTTACACCACACACAAAAATAGACTCAAAATGGAGGAAAGACCTAAATATGAGACAGGAATCCTTCAAAATCCTAGAGGAGGGACACCTGGATGGCTCAGTTGGTGAAGTGTCTGCCTTCGGCTCAGGTCATGATCCCAGGCCCTGGATCAAGTCCCACGTCGGGCTCCTTGCTCAGTGGAGAGACTGCTTCTCCCTCTGCCTGCTCTGCCTGCCACTCCCCCTGCTTGTGCTCTCTCTCTCTCTCCCTCTCTGACAAATAAATAAATAAAATCTTTAAATAAAAAAATCCGAGAGGGGAACACAGGCAGCAAATTCTGTGACCTCAGCCCCAGAAACTTCTTGATAGAAATGTCTCCAGGGCGCCTGGGTGGCTCAGTGGGTTAAAGCCGCTGCCTTCGGCTCAGGTCATGATCCCAGGGTCCTGAGATCGAGGCCCACATCGGGCTCTCTGCTCAGCAGGGAGCCTGCTTCCTCCTCTCTCCTCTCTCTGCCTGCCTCTCTGCCTACTTGTAATCTCTCTCTCTGTGTGTGTCAAATGAATAAATAAAATCTTTAAAAAAAAAAAAAAAAGAAAGAAATGTCTCCAAAGGCAAGGGAAACAAATGCAAAAGTGGACAACTGGGACCTCATCAAGACGAAATGCTTTTGCACAGCAAAGGAAACAGTTGACAAAAGTAAAAGACAACTGACAGGATGGAGAAGATACTTGCAAACGACGTATCAGATCAAGGGCTAGTATCCAATCTATAAAGAACTTGCCAAACTCAACAACCAAAGAACAAATAATCCAGTCAAGAAATGGGCAGAAGACATGAACAGACATTCCTCCACAGAAGACATACAAATGGCCAACAGACACATGAAAAAATGCTCAATATCCCTCGGCATCAGGGAAATACAAATCAAAACCACAATGAGATACCACCTCACACCTGTCAGAATGGCTAAAATTAATAAGCCAGGAAACGACAAATGTTGGCGAGGATGCGGAGAAAGGGGAACCCTCCTACACTGTTGTGGGAATGCAGGCTGGTGCAGCCACTCTGGAAAACAGTGTGGAGTTTCCTCAAAAAGTTGAAAATAGGGGCACCTGGGTGGCTCAGTGGGTTAAAGCCTCTGCCTTCAGCTCGGGTCATGGTCTCAGGGTCCTGGGATAGAGCCCCGCATCGGGCTCTCTGCTCAGCAGGGAGGCTGCTTCCCCCGCCCCCCGCCTGCCTCTCTGCCTACTTGTAATCTCTCTCTCTCTCTCTGTGTCAAATAAATAAATAAATAAATAAATAAATCTTTTTTTTTTTTAAAGTTGAAAATAGAGCTCCCCTACTCAGCAACTGCACTACTGGGTATTTACCCCAAAGATACAACTGTAGTGATCCAAAGGGGCACCTGCACCCCAGTGTTTATAGAAGCAATGTCCACAACAGCCAAACTATGGAAAGAGCCCAGATGTCCATCGATGGATGAATGGATAAAGAAGATGTGGTCCATATATATAATGGAACACTACTCGGCCATCAAAAAAATGAAATCTTACCATTTGCAACGATGTGGATGGAACTAGACGGTATTATGCTAAGCAAAATAAGTCAATCAGAGAAAGACAATGATATGATATCACTCTTACGTGGAATTTGAGAAACAAAACAGAGGACCATCGGGGAGGAGAGGAAAAAATGAAACAAGACAAAATCAGAGAGGGAGGCAAACCATAAGAGACTCTTAATCATAGGAAACAAACTGAGGGTTGCTGGAGGGGAGGGGATTAGAGGATGGGGTAACTAGGTGATGGACATTAAGGAGGGCACGTGATGTAATGAGCACTGGGTGTTATAGAAGACTGATGAATCACTGACCTCTACCTCTGAAACCAGTAATACATTACATGTTAATTAATTGAATTTAAAGTTTAAAAAAGAGGGCGCCTGGGTGGCTCAGCGGGTTAAAGCCTCTGCTTTCGGCTCAGGTCATGATCTCAGGGTCCTGGGATCGAGGCCNGGGCTCTCTGCTTGGCAGGGAGCCTGCTTCCTCCTCACTCTCTGTCTGCCTCTCTGCCTACTTATGATCTCTCTCTCTGTGTCAAATAAATAAATAAAATCTTTAAAAAATAATAATAAAAAAAGTTTTAAAAAGAAAAATAAATAAATAAATAAATTGCAACTTTTGTGCTACAAATGACACCATCAAGAAAGTGAAAAGAGGGGCGCCTGGGTGGCTCAGTGGGTTAAAGCCTCTGCTTTCGGCTCAGGTCATGATCTCAGGGTCCTGGGATCGAGGCCCGCATCAGGCTCTCTGCTCAGCAGGGAGCCTGCTTCCCCCTCTCTCTCTCTGCCTGCCTCTCTGCCTCCTTGTGATCTCTCTCCCGCTGTGAAATAAATAAATAAATAATCTTAATAAAAAAAAAAAAAGAAAGTGAAAAGAGAACCCACAGAATGGGAACAAATACTGAAAATCATCTATCTGACAAGGGACTTGATTCTAGAATATAGGAGTAAATCTTACAACTCAGGAATAAAAAGACAGTGGCGCCTGGATGGCTCAGTCGGTTAAGCATCTGCCCTTGGCTCAGGTCAGGATCTCAGGGTCCTGGGATTGAGCCCCACATCAGGCTCCCTGCTCAGTGGGGAGTCTGCTTCTCTCTCTCCCTCGACCTCTGCCCCTCCCCCTGCTCATGCGTTCCCCCATAATTAAATAAAATCTTTTTTAAAAAGAATAAAAAGATAAGTAATACGATTTAAAAATAGGCAAAGGATATCCATAGAGATTTCTCCAAAGAAGATATGTACATTGGCAATAAGCCACAAAAATCAATGTCATTAGCCATTAGGGAAATGCAAATCGAAACCACAATGAAGCGTCAGTTCCAGGAAAGCTGGAATGGCCTCAGTCAAAACAGTAGCCAACAACCGTTGGTGAGGATGGAGAGAACAAGCAAACAGCCCTCCTGCTTTCCTGGTGGGAATGTAAATGGCATTGTGGAAAACAGTTTGGCAGTGCCTCTAAATGTTTTGTTTTTTTTTTAATTTTAANTTTCCTGGTGGGAATGTAAATGGCATTGTGGAAAACAGTTTGGCAGTGCCTCTAAATGTTTTTTTTAATTTTAATTTTTTTTTAAAGATTTTATTTATTTATTTGACACAGAGAGAGAGATTACAAGCAGGCAGAGAGGCAGGCAGAGAGACAGAGAGAGGAGGAAGCAGGCTCCCTGCTGAGCAGAGAGCCCGATGCGGGCCTCGATCCCAGGACTCTGAGATCATGACCTGAGCCGAAAGCAGAGGCTTTAACCCACTGAGCCACCCAGGCGCCCAGTGCCTCTAAATGTTAAAGAGAGTTACCATATGATCCAGTAATTCCTCTCCTAGGTTTCCACCCAAGAGAAAGACTTGTACGCAAACATCCACGGCAGCCTTATTCAAAATAGCCAAAAAGTGGGAAAGAGCCCAGCAACTGAGAGTTACAGGTAAATTACCTGTAGTATATGTGTATGATGGAACACGGAGCCACAAAGAGAAATGACACCTGCTGCCACAAGGAAGAACTTTGACATCATGCTATGTGAAGGAAGCCAGACACTCAGCCTCCTGGGGCATGACTCCATTTCCATGAAATGTCCAGAATAGGCACGTCTACAGAGACCAAAGGCAGATTAGTGGTTGCCAGGGCTAGGACAGGAGAACTAAGGAGTGACAGAAAAGGGTTGTGGGATTTGGGGGGTGGGGGTGGAGGAGGGATGATAGGGATGTTCTGGAAGTAGATACAGATTGTGCAACACTGTGAATGTACTAAAAGTCCCTAATGGTAAATTTTATGTGTAGTGTACCACAATAAAAGAATAAATATTTTTTTAAAGCACATTTATTTATTTAGTTGACAGAGAGAGGGGGGGAGCACATGTGTATGAGTGGGGAGGGGCGGAGGGAGAGAGAGAATCTTCAAGCAGACTCCCCACTGATCACAGAGCCCAACATGGGGCTCGACTCCATGACCCATGAGGTCACGACCCAAGCCAAAACCAAGAGTTGGACGTTCAACTGACCGAGCCACCCAGGCGCCCCCCCCCAAAAAATAAATGGGTTTTTAATTGAAATACCTATTCTGAAAGTACACACACCTCAATGAATTCTGACAAAGTGAACACACTTTGTAACAAGCACCCAAATCCAGAACATTCCTAGTACCCCCAGAAGCCCTCATCATGATCCCTGTAGTCACTGTCCTCAGAAACGGCTTTAAGAAATAAACTGGTGTCAGGATGCCTGGTGGCTCATTGATTTAACATCTGCCTTTGGCTCAGGTCGTGATCCCAGGGTCCTGGGATCAAGTCCCACAGGGGTCCCTGCTCAGCTGGGAGCCTGCTTCTCCCTCTGCCCCTTCCTCCTGTTCATGATCTCCCTCTGGCTTGTGCTCTCTCTCAAATAAATGAATAAAAATCTTAAAAATAAAAACAAAACTCAACTCCCTTGGGGCTCCTATGATCCTCGTCTCTCTTCTTAGAGGCCACACCTATTGGGGGTTTCTAGTTTGTTTTGTGAACTCACCTGTCCACTGACGTCTCCCAGTGCCATTGCCCCCTTCCACTCCCTGCTTCCACAAAACACATTTAAGCCAGGTTGCAATTGCTTTTCTTTGTCACTTAAATAGAGTTCTACAACTTCTGTTTCTTGAGGTATCATCTTTAGAGAGCATGCTATATAACTCTCCTCTTAGTAAGATGGAAGAATACACTTCCCAGCTTCTGTTCTCCATGTGTCTACTTTTATATTCTGTCTCCCAACCAAGACTCCCACTTTGATTTGTCAACAGGCTGATTACAGAAGTTCATAAGAAGTGTTAACAAACCCTGCCGTACCCATCCAATGAAACACTGGAACTCTCCCCAAATCCACATTTTCAGACATTAGCCAAGGGCCAAACTCAGATGCAGGCCTTCCTAAAACTATGAGTAACTCTTCTCTGCACGCTCCCTTTGCCCTTAGCCAAGGCATCTTTAAAGCAGAATACGACCAGTAGGGCCCCATGCAGCCGGTGTGACCAGCGTGCAACCCTGAGCTCAGTTATGCCGCACAGGGATCTTGGACTTAGCCAGGTACTGTGAAAACCACGAATCATAAAGGTTTCTCTTCGAAAGGGAAATGGCTTCCTCTTTCCATTTCTGTAGGAGCCTTCCTTTACCTGAGCAGAGGCAGCAACTATTCAGCCCAACACAACTGTGGCCAGTAAGTTGAAACTGATCTGAGCACCTTCTAGGGCGCCAACGAGGAATATCATGATATTCGGGGGACTCACACACAGGAAGTACAATCCCAGAGGCCCTGCGTGGTCCCCCTGGAAACACAGAGTTTACACTGTTAGCACTGCCCCGCCCCCAGCAGGCCATGAACGAACCCGAACTTTGAGGTCTCAGGGTCCGTAGATAGGACCCTCCCGTCCTAGGGTTCTCACTGTGGTACAAATAATTCCCTTGAGTTCTTGGCTTACGAAGGGCCTCTTGAGGCTGTCAGTTCCAAACTGTTTTTGCAAGTCGGTGAGCTGCGTGGACATCTGGACATGTTCATGGAAAGTGCAGTAGCTGGGCCACACCCTGCTGTCAGATGGGGTCTTGGACACAGAATCTGAATTCAAAGCTAGAAGCTGCTTGGGAAGGCAGCAAGGGGAGGAGCTTCCTTCAGAAAGAAAGGAAAGCTTCCAGAACAGTTCTAAAAAACCAAGATCGGTAATGCTCTCTCCTCTCCTCCCCTGAGCCTTCCAGTACAGGGGTTTTGTTTTTCCCTGGTGTTAAAAAAAGTCAGTATTGGGAGCCTGGGTGGTGCAGTCGGTTGAGCATTTGACTCTTGGTTTCTGTTTGGGTCATGATATCGGGGTCATGGGATCGAGCCCTGTGTCGGGCCCTGTGCTTGGCATGGAGTCTGCTTGAGATTCTCTCTCTCGCTCCCTCTCTGTCTGCCCCTCCCACTCATGCTCTCCCTCTCTCACTAATAAATAAATCTTTTAAAAAAATCAGTATGTCCCATTCAGTAATTAAAACTTTAATTCTTTTTTTTTAAGATTTTATTTACTTATTTGACACAGAGAGAACACAAGCAGGGGTAGAGGCAGAGAGAGAGGGAGAAGCAGGCTCTCTGCAGAGCACGGGAAGCCTGATATGGGATTTGATCCCAGAACTCCAGGATCATGACCTGAGCTCAAAGCAGCTTAACCAACTGAGCCACCCAGGCGCCCTAAAACTTTAGTTCTTTTTTTTTTTTCAAAGATTTTATTTACTTATTTGACACAGAGAGAGAACACAAGCAGGAGTAGAGGCAGAGAGAGAGGGAGAAGCAGGCTCCCTGCAGAGCACAGGAAGCCTGATATGGGATTCAATCCCAGAACTCCAGGATCATGACCTGAGCTGAAAGCAGCTTAACCAACTGAGCCACCCAGGCGCCCTAAAACTTTAGTTCTTTTTCAGTCACCCCCTACCCTCACCCAGACCTTTTGTTGGGAAGGTTTTACACAAGAAAGACAAAAGTATTTTCCTAGGGGGGAAAAATGTATGCGACTTATCCAGAAAGACTCATTAATTAGGTTCAGGAAATAGGGCAAAATCCTTCTTTTTCAAAAATGTTCAAAATGAGTTTATATGACTTTCTGCCCCTTTCACCCTGAGCATGGATCTCATGAGGCCCCTAGAAAAGACAATGTCTTTCGGGGGGACACTTGCAGTTAGCAGATGGCCTCACTAAGGTGCTTCTACCAAGAGAAAATGAGGAAAGAAGAGTCAGACTATCCGTCCACTGATGGAAATTGCAGCTAAAGGAAAAGTCAAATGCAACAACGCACAGCCAAGAGACGTCCCCCATTTGTCGGGAGTGGGTGGGAGGGTCACAGTCCTTGCACCATGCCCTCGGCCAACCTGCTGCTTTGGGCGGGAATCACAGGAAGGCAATGAGCCTGCACCAGAAATAGCCAATCAGCAGCGATTTCAACTTGTGCCATCAGAAAGCAAACCTTTCATCGCGGACATCGGCAACAGACGGCTCAGAGGCATCCCTAATGTTTCCACAGCGTCTGCTCCACAGAGGGGTGTCCCAAATCTGCCCGGCTCATCAGTGCAGTGATTTTACCTGATTTTGGCTCCACACAGCCTGTGATGGGGCTGAAAAAGCAGCAGGTGTCAGCTTGGAGGCAGAGCCAGGCATCTGGGCTCTGTGAATTTGGGATTCCAAAAGTCAGTGGCAAAAAGGTAACTGTGTAAGACAATGGATACATTCCTTAGCTTGACTGTGGCAAACATTGCACAATGTATATACGTTTATCAAAACATCACATTGTATACCTTCATGATAGGCAATTTTTGTTAGGCTGCTTTTATTTGTCAATTACACCTTGCTAAAGCTGAGCCAGGAAGGGCTCTGGCTTTTCTTCTGCTGCAGCCAAGCAAGACAGCTTTCCTAACACTTTCTGTCATGTTGGTCTTAGAGCCCAAGTGGATGTCCTCAAAAATATGCCTCTAACGGTCAGACAGGCAATTTCACAAGAGCTCATTAGCAATGAAACAAACTGCTTTTTCAAGCCTCAAACGTGTATCTCCATTTGGAGATTGCTTTTCTTTCTCAGTTGTCTTTTTTTCCCCTGCAGGAGCTCCAAAAGGCAAAAATCATAGTAAGAATCATTAGTTACAGAAGATTGTTCTGGTTTCAGTACTCAAAAGATTTCAAATTCCAAGCAAAATGCAAGAAAGTTACATCCCAGTGACCTTTCTTTCTTTTGCTTTTTTTTTTTTTCAACTCTCTCTAATGGGGACGATCCCTCTGGCACTTATGAAATTACAGACATATGACATTTTACATCAATTTTAACCATACATCTAAATATAATAGCTATGAAATACAAAGGCATTTAAAAAATTCCTTCTCTTTTAATTTCATTGCAAATTTACTTAAACTCCTAGCAGTAAACTCAGCATTTATGGTGGGTGGGGGGAGGCTGACAGCAGCTGGAGCCCCCCCCCACAGACACACATTTTCTTTCCCCTCTGGTTTGTCTAAAGCTCTGCCCCAGCTCTGAGAACTGACTTAACGTTTTCCCTCCCACTTGGAAGACAGGATGATAAAAACTGCCGACATTTTGGGTGCAGCTGAAGCCCACCATTGGAAATGTCTGGGCTCTTTCTCCTCCTGCCTTGAGGAGAGAGCAAAAACCAAAGGCACCAGCCCACTGAGATCCCCCCACTGTTTTATTTTTTATTATTTTTTAAAATTTTATTTGAGAGAGAGTGAGAACAGGAGCAGGGGGAGCGGCAGGAGAGGAAGCATCTCAAGCTTCCTCCTCCTGCTGAGCAAGGAGCCCCGTGAGATCTCACAATCCCGAGCTCGTGACCTGAGCTGAAACCAAGAGTCAGACGCTCAACCAACCACAACTGCGCCCACCCACCCACCGCCTCACTTTAGCCAACGCAGCCAAAAGAGGCCAAGGGGTCCAGCTCAACTCTCGTGGGGTACCATCTACAGAATGTTGAATCCCAGAGGGAATTTTTACTTCTCACAACATCTTCAGCTGCTGCTCATGGGTAATGGGACAGCCACCCAGGCCCCAAAGCCTGGCTGACCATTCCAGAAGGCCATGCAGGATTGGCTTCCCATGACCCTTGGGCAGGTACCAAGTGCTCAGCAAGGGCTTCAGAAAGGAGCTGAGGGCCCGGGCCACCTTGGTCATGGGCACAGAGGAATAAGACCGCCGTGGCTCATACGGTTAGGAGTCTCACATGCCTCTCGTTGAAAGGATGTGTCTTTCCCTTTGTGCTTCCTTTCCTCCCGACAATGCCTGTACCGTATTTCAATGAGTCAGGATCCGTCAAGCAAATCCTAGTAATGCCAGCACAGTGTCAGGGGTCCCCAAGCCCACCCCCGGGTTTGTTAATGTGCTAGGAAGACTCACAGGACCCAGCATGTGGTCGTACTCATGCCTAAGATGTGTTACAGCTAAAGGACACAGAGCAAAACCAGCCCAGGGAAAAGGCACATGAGTGAAGTTCAGAGGAAAGCAGCTACAAGATGCTGAGGGTCTTCTCCCCAGGGTGGGGTGGGGGTCACATAGGATACACTAATTTCCTCCAGCAAGGGGTTGTGGCATGTCATCTACAAAGGAACCTTGCCTGAGCTTCACTCAGACACCCGGGTTTTTACTGGGGGCTGGTCCCATAGGCACCCGCCGCACACCACGTGCCCAAATCCCAGACTCCCAGAAGGAAAGCATGTGTTCAACATAAAGCACACGCCTTGTACAAATCGTTTACATACAAGGAGCCCGTCCTGCCACTTCTGGGGATGGTGGGGACCTTCCTGGAATCTGAGTTTCTCAGGACCAGCTGAGGCTCAACCTTGCAAGCAGGCCTTTCCGTGACCAGCGGCCCCAAGCCTGCAGGGTTCTCTCCTCTCCACACACCAGGGCTCGGGGGAGGGTGGGTCTCAAGGGCCCCTCTGAAGAGACGGCACCACGAGCAAGGTCGCTAGGACCCAGCTCCCAGCTCGGGTTGGACAGAAGGTGGCAACTCTGGAGCAAGGAGCAGAGAGAGCCACGCTGGGTCACCGCTGACCTGTCACCCCACCCGGGCCAGCCTGAGAAGGAGAATCTAGGAGGGAACACGGGGCTCCAGAGATTGGGCCCTGCAGCTTCTCCCTCCCCCGTTTCTGCCGGGGCCGCTGGAAGAGGCACCTGGGAGTGTATGCAGAGTGTGACCGACACCCACAGTGTTTCTGGAAGCAAAGTCCAGGGGGTAGGACAGGGCCGCCAGCCCTGCCTAGCTGTGCCGCTCAACTGCCTTTGGGACTCTGAGGCTGCTGATAACCTGCTCCCTTGATTCGGTAAACATTGGCTATGTGCCTAGGACACCAGCCAGGCCAGGCTCCAGGAGTGGGGGTTCGAGTTGGCCACTGTGAACAAAGGGACAGGATGTTCCCTGAGAGAGGCTCCCTGCAGGGAGGCTGAGCAGGCTGCACCGAGCCCTTGTCCCCTGGTGGAACCTTCTGGCCTGTGAGCTCCATTCTGGGCTGGTTTTCTCAACTGGAAACCTAGACCCAGGGGGCTGAGGAGGACCCCAAAGGCAGGCTGGCAAGGCACCCCCGTGAGGGGCAGAATAAAGAGGCGTGACTACTTGGCCGGCCTCCAGACTTGCCCAGAAAGCAGAGGCGAGAAGCCGGGAAAAGTTTGTCTGGACTGGTGGGATGAGATCCTACTTCAGAAGCAAATAGGCCAGGGTTTGGGTCTCTCTTTTTCCCAGCTCTGCGATCTCGTGGACCTACATTCGCCCCTCCGGGGTTCCAGTTTCCCCATCTGCCTGGTGGGAATACTGACATCTCCAGGGTGTATAGAAGGCAGTGTGGCCTTCAGAAGGGTGGTCGTGGAGTCAGAATAACCTGGTTCAAACCCTGGGAAAGTTCTCGAACCGTCCTGGGTCCCACCTCCCGGGTTGCTGGCTAAAGCTGACCAGGGGCAGCGCTTAGCCAAACCTCAGACCTGCTGCTGGCGAGGGCTGGCAGGGCTCCCGGGGAAAGCCGGCAACTCGAGAGGGCTCAGGGGGCCTGGTGGGGTTTGCTGAGGAAGGTGGGAAGTGGGGGGGGGTCTTCCCTGGCACAAGCCCCTCTCTGCTCCCTGATGGGGAAAGAAGAAAGGAGGAAGGAAGAGAGTGGCCTCAGGCACTTTCCTGCTGCTTCTTACTTTTTCTCATCTGAAATATGGCAATGTTGGACTGACTGATCCTTGAAGTTGTTACTAGACATGCTGATCTGTTTTTCTGTATTTAAAAAAGAAAAAATGGGGCACCTGGGTGGCTCAGTGGGTTAAGTAAGACTCTGCCTTTGGCTCAGATCATGATCTCAGGGTCCTGGGATCGAGGCCCGCATCGGGCTCTCTGCTCGGCAGGGAGCCTGCTTCCTCCTCTCTCTCTGCCTGCCTCTCTGCCTACTTGTCATCTCTCTCTCTGTGTCAAATAAATACATAAATTCTTTAAAAAATAATAAAAAAGAAGAAAAAAGAAAAAAGAAAAAAGGGCTGGTGCAGGACATTTTGGGAACCCAAGTGATGCAAGAGGGCAGGGGTCATAACACAGTCATGGGCCAAGACTGTAAGCATCAGAGATCAGGCAATGACGATAGTTGAAAAGACAATTCCCTGGAAAGAGGACAAGAGGGCTCAGCAACAGTTTTTGGGGACTGGGACGGAGCAAGCGGCAGGGGGTTGTCCTGGAACCCTCAGGTGAATGCCATGGCTGGCCAGCAGTCAGTCACTATTCCACCTTTTAGGAATGTGAGACCTGAGGACTCGGGGTGGTGCTGCTGGGAGAGCCCTGGCATTCTCTGCAGGGCAGTCCGCTCTCCCTCCCACCAGCCTGCAGATACTGAGAACCTGGGCAGGGGGCAGGGCCATAACCTCTCTCCCATGACTCTGGCTGTGCAAACCGCAAGGAGCCCTGTTCTCCGTCAGTCGCCCAAAGCCCTAAAGTGACGTGAGTAATCATAACCAACATTAACAGAGAGGTTCCCATGTGCCGGGCTCTAGTCCAGAGACTTATGCTTTATCTCACTTAATCCCAACCATATTATCACTGCTTCCGTTTTACACATGGGGAGACTGAGGCTCAGAGGGCTTCCGTGATTTTCCCCAGTCACACAGTATGTAGCGGGTCCAGGATTCAAACCCCCATACCCATGCCTCTAACCACGATGGAGCACAACATTTTTTACCTAATTATAAACCACATGCTCACTCTGCAAATAGGGCTTCAAGACCAGTCCCAAATTCCCCCTCAAATTCTCCCTAAACAGCCACCAATGCACTCAGTCTGGCCTTGACTTCTGAACTTTGGATTCTGGAGGGCAGAGGTCCTAGTCCCCACCCGGGGTCCTGGAGTACGCCCTTGCTTCTCTGCCTTGGCTCTGCCGCACTGGCTAGCGGCCCTGGGGAGTCACCCCCTTCTCTGGGCCTGACAACATCACCCTGTTCACTGAGGCCAGATCAGAGGCTCCCAAGCCAAGGAGCTTCCAGGGTTGGCTCAGCTCCTGCCCGCCCCTAGGAAGGCCAGGAGGCCAGGGGCGGGATCTGGTTGCTGTTAAATACTTCTGCCCCACGCTCCACTGGCCTCTTGTCCTGGTCTCAGAGCAGGAAGCGTGGCCAAGATCAACCATGGTAAGGGCCCGCCTGGGGGCACAGCAGCCTCCCCCGTGATGATCTGCAGTGAGACTTCTAGAAGCGCCTTGTGTCTGAGCTTCCAAGTCTTACTGTCCTTTTCTTTCTCCTTAGACGACTTACAGCGACAAAGGGAAGAAGGTAAGCAGGAGGGGAAATGTGGGGTCAGGGCCCTGGGAGACTGGGATGTCAGCAAAGAACAGAAAAGGAACTTCCGGGCGCCTGGGAGGCTCAGTGGGTTAAAGCCTCTGCCTTCGGCTCAGGTCATGATCTCAGGGTCCTGGGATCGAGGCCCGCGTCGGGCTCTCTGCTCGGCGGGGAGCCTGCTTCCCCCTCTCTCTCTCTGCCTGCCTCTCTGCCTCCTTGTGATATCTCTCCCTCTGTGAAATAAATAAATAAAATCTTTAAAAAAAAAAAAAAAAGAAAAAGAAAAGGAACTTCAGTGGGTATGTGATGTCCCAGGGTGCTCGCCCTCATCTCGGCCTGCCCTCCCCCACTGTCCCCCCAAGACTGAGCTGGACTCAACCTGGCTCTCCAAAGAAAAACTTCACCTCTCCTTAAATTCCCACTAACCTCTTAATCCTGTCTAGGAGTTCTTTCTAGATTCTTCTTTTAATGTGTAATCTCTAGCCACAATGTGAGGCTCAAACTCACGATCCCAAGACCAAGAGCTGCATGCTCTACTGACTGAGCCTGCCAGGTGACCTTGGAAGTTCTTTCAAAGGTCTGACTTAAATCTGTGTTGCTGTAGCACACAGCAGTTCCCCTCTGTGAAACCTGGGCAGGCCTCCCGAGGGGGCTTTCTGATCCCCAACACCCAGAAGTCGATTTCTCCATGAGAAACCTCTTTTGAGGCTTGGCAAGGCTGCAGGGTGTTTGGCTTCTCAGTTTTGGAATTAGGGCTGGGACAAGGAAAGTGGTTAAGGGACACCTCTCCAACCACACTTTTCTAGACCCACTTCCAGAGACTTAGCCTCTCCCCCTCCTCTCCTCCTGCAGCCTGAGAGAGGCCGATTCCTCCATTTCCACTCGGTGACCTTCTGGGTCGGCAACGCCAAGCAGGTAAAAGCTGGGGCCAGGTCTTAGAGTGGGCGGAGGGCGGGCCAGAGGGCCTCCTGGACAAGGGCGGGTCCCCAGTGGGGCCTATGATTGGCCCCTGTGCGGGGAGGATCAGGGCCGGCGTTGGGACCATCCCAGAAATACAGACACTCTTTAGATCCTAATTACACAATCAGGGCCTCGGACCCCAGCAGGAAACTTATCTGACGCTGGAAAGGGCCAGGGAGCCGCCTTTCTTCCCAGGACAGACTCTGTCCCTGGGGCAACAGGGCAGACAGGCTGACGGGGACTGAAGGCTTCAGCTGGGGGGTCCCCCAGGCTGGCCCTCAGGAACCCCACTGCAACTCTGTGATTCAGGCTGCGTCATTCTACTGCAACAAGATGGGCTTTGAGCCACTAGCCTACAAGGGCCTGGAGACGGGGTCCCGGGAGGTAGTCAGCCACGTGATCAAGCAAGGGAAGGTGAGTCCCACTGCAGGACCCTGCTCCCCGAGGAGGCCAGCCTCTCTGCCCCTGCTGGTCTCTGAGCCTCCTGAGGGCTCTGGAGCCTCTGGGTGAAGTAGACCAGGAGGCCCCTTCCCCAGGCCCACCTGGTTCTCTCCCAGGATGTCCGGCGAGGCCAAGGGAGCAGGAGCCGAGAGCCCCCACCGGCCCCTCCTTTGGCACCTTTGTACAACAGACCATAGGGACCTTAGTTTCATCTTCTCAGCCTGGCCCAACGCTGGCCTCACAGATGTTTGGGAGAAGTTGACAGAGGCCTCAAACATCAGAGCTGAAAGTCTGACTAGGGCCCCGATCCCGGGGAACCCTGGGGCTCTCCCCATGGCGGCCCGTGCAACAGCTCATCTCAGCGGGGAAGCTGATGCAGAGAAGGGGCTGGAACCCAGGGTCAAGAGTCCTTCCTGGTTGGGAGGGGTGGTCTGATCCGAAGGCCGCAGGGGCGTGTTGCACAGGTGGGCAGGGAGGAGGGGATGGGGGGCGCCCCTCCACAGGCTGGCCTGAACCACCAGCTACACCTCCTCCCTCCTCTGTGCCTTAGATTGTATTCATCTTCTCCTCTGCCCTCAACCCCTGGAACAAAGGTGAGGAGGCCCAGACGGTTCAGGCTGCCAGGGAGTGAAGACTCACTATCGTGGGTGGGCTCAGGGACAAGGGAGGGGGTCGGGTTCAGTGAGGGCTCCCCGGCCTAGAAGGAGACGGAGCCCAGAGGCTGACAGTAGAGGTAAGGAGCCCTGACCTCCCCTACCGGCCACAGAGATGGGCGACCACCTGGTAAAACATGGCGACGGAGTGAAGGACATCGCGTTTGAGGTGGAAGACTGTGACTACATCGTGCAGGTGAGCCCGCACCCGGGCTGGCCTCTGCCTGCCACAGGGAGCCCTGGGGGTCCGGGCTGGAGGGGCCATCGTGTTGGAGTGACAAGCCCAGACACTGGTGTGATGTACACCCGAGTTCCAGGGATGCCCTGGCCCTTGCTAGCTGCAGTCCCTCTCGCTGAGCCTCAGTTTCCACATCTGTAAAATGGGGACAACCACAGCGCCTACCTCACTGAGCTGGGCACAGAGGACATGAGACCGTAATTACTGCTTCTTGAGCAGGACTCTGAACCAGACACCGTATTCAAGAAGCAGCTCAGAGGTTCAGAGCACAGAAGCCAGAGGCCGACTGCCCAGGTCTGAATCTTATAACTGTGAGACTTTGGGCAAGTGACTTAACTTCTCTGTGCCTATAGATCTCGTCACCTATAGAACAGAGACAAGAACAGTACCTTTCCTACAGTGTTGCTAGGAAGAAGAAGGAGTTTGGTAAATACCTTCACCAATGCCCAACATGTGACAAGCGAGTCACGCAGTAAGGTTTCGCTACATGAACACATGAGCCAGGCCAGGAAGGCACCCTGCAGGGGGTCTGACACAAAGCAGGTGCTCAGGCAGGGCCGCCTGGTTTACCGATGGGGAAGTTGAGGACGGACGGGGGAAGGGCCAGAGTGAGTTAGCAGAGGTGAGACGCGGTCCCCCCCACCCCGGTTTGTCTCTCATGACCCCAACTCTGGGCCTGGGCCTCAGTTTCCCTATCTGCCAAACAGGCACAAGGCACCGGTCAGGGGCAACAGCTGACACTGGCTGTCGTTCCTGCCTGGGGCTGGGAAAGCTGGGAGCAGCCAGCCAGGGCTCGGGCGGGGGGTGGGGGGTCCAGCACTTACTGCCTCCCTGCCCCCTCTTCTCTGCAGAAAGCCCGGGAACAGGGCGCCAAAGTCGTGCGGGAGCCCTGGGTGGAGCAAGATAAGTTTGGGAAGGTGAAACTGGCCGTGTTGCAGACGGTGAGTTCGCTTCGGTGCCCCTGCCCCTCGGCTCCCCGGAGGTGCCAGGATCCCCCACACCCATCCCCGCCCCCTCATGCCATCCCACCCTGGTGCCTCGACAAAAGACATTCTCCCTCAGGTCGGACTGCCTACGAGGCTTGGCCAGCTTGCAGAGGCTGCTGGGAGCTACCAGCCCCCTGTGCTTCCCTTCGTCCTCTGTGGATGGGGGTGGCGGAAAGGGGAGGGCGTGCAGGAGGGGGGCGGGTGGTAATGATAGCACAGGGATATAAACTGAGGACAAGGGCTTTGAAGAAGGGGGCGAGTGGGGTGTGGGGAAGCCCTTCCCTGCTCCAGCGGTGTGACTTTGGGCAAAGCACTCCCCTCTCCGGGACTCTATCGAAATGAGCAAGGACTGCGGCTGGACCATCTGTGTGGCCTGCGACATGCTACTTAACCGGTTCTTCAACTATAACCCCATCCAGGGTCACTGCAAGGCTCCAGTGAGATCACTCATGCCGCATTTAGAACAGTGCCTCGTATATCTCAGACAGCCGGCAAAGACTCCCAAGTCTGTGCTATTGACATACAGACGATCACTAGGTCCCACCTCCTCAAGGTTAAATACAACTTAAAGACTGTTAAGATGATTGAAAAAAATCCTTTTTTAAAAAATAAGATCTTATTTTAAAGATTTTATGTATTTATTGAGAGAGAGTTGGGGGGGGGACAGAGGGAGAGGGAGAAGCAGACTCCCCACTGAGCAGAGAGCCCGATGCTGGACTTGATCCCAAGACCCTGAGATCATGACCTGAACCGAAATCAAGAGCCAGTTGCTTCACCAACTGAGCCACCCAGGCGTCCCTGAAGATTTTATTTATTTTTTTTTTTAAAGATTTTTTTATTTATTCATTTGACACAGAGAGAGAGATTACAAGTAGGCAGAGAGGCAGGCAGAGAGAGAGGAGAGAGGAGGAAGCAGGCTCCCTGCTGAGCAGAGAGCCTGATGTGGGCCTCGATCCCAGGACCCTGGGATCATGACCTGAGCCGAAGGCAGCGGCCTCAACCCACTGAGCCACCCAGGCGCCCTGAAGATTTTATTTTTAAGTAATCTCTATACCCAGCGTGGGGCTTGAACTCACAACCCTGAGATCAAGAGTTTCACACTCCACCGGTGGAGCCAGCCAGGTGCCCCAGAACACTTTGATATCATCTGAGCCAAAGCCCTCATCATTCTCACTTAGTCAATACCTTTGTATGGACCACCTCCCGTGAGCCGGGCAGGACCCTAGCTGCTGAGGATGCCGGGATGAGCAGAACAGTGAGCCTGCCCTCACAGAGATTCTGGTCCCGTGGGGCAGGCAGACCGTCAGAGAAAGTCCCAAACAAATGAAAGACTGCAGTTCATTTCAGAGAGGGGAAGTGACTTACCCAAGATCACACAGACAGTTAGGGTCAGACCCGGCTTGGAACTGTGTGGGCACCACGAGACGGGGCCCAGTCTCGGCAGGGATGGGGTCCCAGGAGCCAAGCTGGGCTGTTTTCCACACATAGTATGGGGACACCACGCACACCCTGGTGGAAAAGATGAACTATACTGGCCGCTTCCTGCCTGGATTCGAGGCCCCCACATCTATGGACCCCCTACTTTCCAAGCTGTGAGTGCCCCTCGGGCTGGGGGGTGGCGAGTAGAGGCCGGGGCGGGAGGGGGGCGTGGAAAGCAATGCCTGATCCCCCATGCAGACTGGGCATCCGTGAGCTGCTCTGGGAGGCTGCGGGGGAGCGCCTGAGGGTCCCCAAGGGTAGCCTGAAGAGGTGGCACAGAGGCCAAGCACCTAGGCTCTGGAACCAACTGCTTGGGCTCGAACCCTGGCTCCGTCATTTTGTTTTTTAAAATATTTTATTTATTTATTCAAGAGAAAGCGAGAGAGTGCACACAAGCAGGGGGGAGGGGGAGAGGCAGAGGGAGAAGCAGACCCCCTGCGGAAGCTGGACCCCAGGACCCTGAGATCATGACCTGAGCTGAGGTAGAAGCTCAACTGACTGAGCCACCCAGGCACCCTAGGGCTCTGTCATTTTCTAGCTATTCAACCTTCGTAGTTACTTTATTCCTCTCTGCCTCAGTTCCCCATCTGTACAACGGGGCTAATAATAGTGTGCGAGTCGACACCAGCAAGGTGCCTCTAGCAAGAGCTATGTCACAGTGAGCTGTTACCGTGGGGAGGGGGACCTTTAGGAAGTAGCCCTGTCCTCACCTCCTAACGGCTTCCTCCCCCCGCCTCCCCCCCAGGCCTAGCTGCAGCCTCGACATTATCGACCACATTGTGGGAAACCAGCCCGATCAGGAGATGACGTCTGCCTCCGAGTGGTGAGTCCCTGGCGCAACCCCTTGCTGCAAAGGAGACAGGCCCGCTCCCCACTTCTTTTCTCGGGACACCTGAGTGGGAAATGGAGCACAGAGGAGAGGGAGCTTAGCCTGATGTCCCGGAGTCATCTGTTCCCTGAGGACCAGAGGCTTTAAACCTCCTTCGGAGGACTCTTGGGAAAGCTTGGCACACAGGGCGTCACAGTCCAGGGAGATCTGGAGGAAGTCTGTCGCTCCCCCAACAGCACCTTGTGCAAATGAGAAGCAAGCGCCCTTCTCAAAGCACTTCTCTCGGCCGGACCCTTGCCATAGCACACAGGTCTTGTTATAGGACACTTCGCGTCCACCCAAAGGAACACTGTCAGAATCGAGGTACAGGTGTACCATGTGTGTGAGGTGAAGGGTGGTGCCTTTCCGGAGCCTGCTCAAGGGACAGATTCTGGAAGGTGGAAGTTGGGGCAAGGAGCCAGTCCCTGGCGGACATGCAGAACCAACGTGTCCTGATGGCCACCCCCCAGGTACCTGAAGAATCTGCAGTTTCACCGGTTCTGGTCCGTGGATGACACGCAGGTGCACACAGAATACAGCTCTCTGCGCTCCATCGTGGTGGCCAATTATGAGGAATCCATCAAGATGCCCATTAATGAGCCAGCTCCAGGGAGGAAGAAGTCCCAGATCCAGGTGGGGCCTTCCCTGGACCACGGGGGCCCGGCTGGGGAAGAAGAAACAGGGAAGAGCTTGGGTGACAGGAGCCAATGACTGTGTTTGCCTCGTTTCCTTCCCCCAGGAATATGTGGATTATAATGGGGGCGCTGGGGTCCAGCACATCGCTCTCAAGACCCAGGACATCATCACAGCGGTGAGAAGCTCATTCCTGGTCCTAATTCACCTTTCATCTAGCTCCAGAGCCAATCTCTGCAAAATGGAAGAGAGAGTGGGGGCGGGTAGTGGCAATCCTAGGCCCCCTTCTCAAGCCCATACAGCTGACCGGCCTCCCTTACTGGTTCCTGCCCCTCAAGGGCAGGCACGTCCCCACCCCAGAGATTCCCTTTCTCTGCAGACAGAAACGCTGCTGGCTTTACAAGTAGCAGGCGCCAGAGTAAGAGGAAGCCTGGATTCTAGTCCTAGAATCTGCAAGTGACTTGCTGTGTGTCCTCAGGGGATTCAGCCCCCTCTGGGCTTCAGTTGCCTCACCTTGAAAATGAGGATATTAGGCTATGAGATTGATTAGGTGCTCTGAGCCAAATTAAATGTGCCGAGTCTGTGGAATGAGCCTATTCCTAAGGCAGCTGTATATCAGATTGGACACGAGCCTGACTGTCCCACTCCATCCTGGCCTAACCGGGAATTCACTGCATGACCTTGGCAACTTCATCCATTCATTCACCCACTCACTAGATGTGTATGGGGCACCTACTCTGTGCCGGGCACCCTTGTAGGTACTTGGGATGCATGAGCTGACAAGACAATAGTCTCTGCTTCAATGATGGCAGAGAACGGAACAGGGAAAATATGAGTGTTAGAGAGTGTGAGTGCTCTGGAGGAAAACCAAGCAGGGCAATGGGAGAGGGAGGGTGGCGGACACTGCACATTTAAACAGGACGGTCGTGAAAGGCCACACTGAGACGGAGACATCTGAGAACGCAGAGTTGGAAGGAGGGAAGCGTGTGGACATCCGGGAAAAGTGCCCCCAAGCGGAAGCGACAGGCAGGGCAGAGGATGGCTGAAGGAGATCAGTGTGGCTGGAACAGAATGAGCAAGGACGAGGGGTTAGGAGATGAGGTCAGAAAGTGGGAGTGAGGACAGATGGTGAGGGCTTTGAATGTGACTCTGCGACAAGACACTGTGGGTTAAGCAGAGGAGTGACGTGCTTTGACTTGTGTTTTTAAATAAAATCACTCTATTCTGCTGAGAAGAGATATTTAATCTCTTGATGCCTCAGTTTCACCAGCTATGAAATGGGGATAATAATTATCCAGATAACTCAAAAAATGACTGCATGGACATAATGAGTCAATACACGGAAAGTGCTCGAGACAGGCACTAATGAGAATTCCGTAAACGTTAGCGACTGCTGTTCTTCTAACCGGGCCCAGGCGTGGAAGGGCATGAGGGCACGGGGACACGTCCTGGGAGGCAGGGGGACCTAGGATAGTGGCTTTGCCTGCTCCTGGCTAGGGGTGTTGAGCATGGAAAGAGGAGACTGACCTTGACCCTTCCTTGAAACAGATTCGCCACTTGAGAGAGAGAGGCATGGAGTTCTTGGCTGTTCCATCAACATACTACAAACAGCTGCGGGAGAAGCTCAAGTTGGCCAAGATCCAAGTGAAGGAGAGCATTGATGTCCTGGAGGTGAGGCTAGTGCAGGACCCTTGAGTTCCACCTCACCTCACAAATACTGTCTAAGCCTCTACCCTGCATTAGGCACTGGGACACAGAAGGAAAACCAGACCGGGTCCCCATGATCATGGGATTTGCAGGCTGGCTGGGAAACAGATGACAGGCAAATAAATAATAACACAAACACCATCAGAGAGAGAGTTGGTTCTGTGCAGAAAATTAAAACAGGCTATGACAGAGATTGACCTGGGGCTACTTCACCAGAGGTGATCTGGGAGGGCCTCCCTGAGGAGGTGACTTTTCAGTGAACTCTAAACAGTAAGGGGGAGACGGCTGTGTGAAGGGCTAGTGAAGGACAGTCCTGGTGGAGGGAAGAGCAAGCACAAAGTCGTGAGTCAGGAGCAAGCTCCAAGTGTCCGAGGAACAGAACGAAGACAAGAATGGATAAAAGGAAGTGTTTGAGGATTGGCCTGGGTCACTAAAGAGCTTGGAATTTGTTCTTCTGTGGCCAGACGCCACTGGAAGATTTGCGGGGGGGGGGTTGTTTTTTGTTGTTGTTTTGGGGTGTTTTGTTTTTGTTTTTAAAGATTTTATTCATTTATTTGACACAGAGAGAGATTACAAGTAGGCAGAGAGGCAGGCAGAGAGAGAGGAGAAAGCAGGCTCCCTGCTGAGCAGGCAGCCCAACTCTGGGCTCGATCCCAGGACCCTGAGACCATGATCTGAGCCGAAGGCAGAGGCTTTAACCCACTGAGCCACCCAGGCGCCCCTTGTTTTTGTTTTTAACAGCTTTATGGATATAAAAGTCATATAACACATAAGGCGCTCTTTTAAATTCGGGGCACCTGGTGGCTCAGTCAGTTTAAAGTCTGCCTTTGGCTCTGGTCATGATCCTGGGGTCCCAGGTTGGGATCAAGCCCCATGTAGGGGTCCTAGCTCAGCTGCTCAGTGGGACTCCCTGTTCAGCAGGGAGTCTGCTTCTCCCTCTCCCTCTGGCCCTCCCCTCACTCCTCCTCTCTCTCCCTCTCCCTCTCAAGTAATAAAATCTTTTTAAAAAGTTAAAAAAATAAAGTGCACAATTCAGTGGTTTTTAGTTATTCACTATGTTGTGCAGCTATCATCAAAATCAATTTTAGAGCATTTCCATCACCCTAAAAAGAAACTTCACACCCCTCATCACCTCCCAGTCCCTCCATGCCCCCCACTCCCCGCAGCCCTAGACAAGCATTCATCTGTCTTCTGTCTCTGTAGATTTGCCTGTTCTGAACATGTCATGTAAATGGAATCATGCACTATGGGAACTTTTGTGTCTGGCTTCTCTCACTGAGCATCATGTTTGCAAGGCTCACCCAGGTTGTAGCAGGTGTCAGCGCTTCCTTCCACTTTATGGCTAAATTATCATCATCCATTGTGTGGGTCTATCCCATTTTTCTTATCTAGGCATCAGTTGGTGGACATTGGGTTGTTTCCACTTTTTGGCTATTACTGTGAGTAATGCTGCTGTAATCATTCGTATACAAGTTTTTGTGTGGACCTATGTTTTTAATTCTTTTGGGTTTGTACCTAGGAGTGGAACTGCCAGGTTATAGGTAACCCTATGTTTAACCTTTTGAGGACTCGCCAGTTTTCCCCAAGGGCTGCCACCATTTCACATTCCGCCAGTAACATAGGAGGGTTCTGATTTCCACTGGAGGATTTTAAACAGGAACAACATGATCTGATTTTTAAAAGATCCCTTGGGGTGTCTGTGGAGAGGATGGATTGTAAGGAGGCAAACAGGCCCCTGGGGGGATCCAGGACAGACTGTGGCGGGCAGGTGGTAACAGGAAAATATTTGGAGGTGTCTGTCTGGAACTGCGGGAGAATGGGGTCTTTTCTTGGCTCTGCGGTGCAGGAGATTTCATGGGCTTTCTAAAGACTCCACCGTGCCAGGTCGGAGCGTGGGCCAGCCGCCCCCTCTAACCCAGCCTCCTGTCTCCTACCTAGGAGCTGAAAATCCTGGTAGACTACGACGAGAAAGGCTACCTCCTGCAGATCTTCACCAAGCCCATGCAGGATCGGCCCACGCTCTTCCTGGAAGTCATCCAGCGCCACAATCACCAGGTACCAGCTACCCCCCCCCCAAGCCCCCGACGCCAGGCAGGGGAGCACGGCTGGCTTTCTCTAGGCCCGCAGCTCACCTTCTCTCCCCCGCTCCAGGGTTTTGGAGCCGGCAACTTCAACTCACTGTTCAAGGCTTTCGAGGAGGAGCAGGACCTGCGGGGTAACCTCACGGACTTGGAGGCTAACGGCATCATGCGGGGCATGTAGGCCCTATGGGCCCAGCGGGCCCAGTCGGCCCAGCGAGGCCCCGCCCCCCCGCCGGCGTACGGTGGGCCACGCCCTCAGTCCTGGAACACGCCCACCCCACGGACCCTGAACTGCAAGCCTTCCTTACTGGCCACTCCCTTTAGACCCCGCCCACCAACCCCGTCCTCCCGCCCCCCGGCAGCCTCTGACCACGCCCCCCTCGGTGGGGCCTCTCCCTGCTCCCGCCCTCCGGAATAAAGCGGACCGGGGTCCTGTGAAGGGTCTTGGTGTTTGCCCCGGGCTTGGGCAGTGACGCCGTTTGGCCTGCAGGGGGAGCTCAGGGCCGCAGCACTGCAGGAGGCGTCGCGTTCCGGCTTCGAACCCCTGCCGAAGCCCAGGAGGGGCGGAGTGCGTTTTGCCAAGTGGGACCGCGCCTGTCGGGGCGAATTCTGGAACCAAGGGGTGCAGAGGGCTGACACGCTAGAGGGGAAGACAGTATCATTTCACAGAGCGTTATGAAGATAAAGCGACGATGATGAAATTGTGTAAAGGTAAAACTGGGAGGGGTGCTAATTTCGGTCGACAGAGGCCCCCTCTGGAGAGAAGACATCTGGGAACCAGCCACGGAAAAACTCGGGGAAAAAGCATACCCAGGAAGGGTAGTAGGCCTTGAGGTGAAACCGCGCCTGACGGCATCCCGTCTGATGACTTTATGATCTGTAAAGATGAGCTCTCCCCAAGTTTGCTCCCCTGGGCCCAAACTCCTGGGCATCGGAGAGGGGAAGGTGTTAGCCAGGGAACTTCGCGGCATATCCCTGCTCAGTTCGTGGTCTGAGAAGTAGAGCAGGTGGGGTGGGGGGGGTCCTGAGCCAGAGGACCAGAGGGGACCAGAGGGGGTAAAAACCAGAGGAAGGAATTGGGGGGAAATTGGGTCTCTTCTGCTTCTGATACTTGCCATCCCTTCTTGCGGGTGAGTCAGTTCAGAACCGGGAGCAGACGGATCTGAGCATAAGGAAAAATTCTAAGTTGGTAAAATAGGGGGATTCCCCCAACACACCCCAGATTGTAGAAGTCGGCGCTTCTAGGATCATGAACTTCAGAAGCGAAAAGAACAGCAGTGAGAAGCCAGAGGAACAATGGCAACCCCAGTTAAAAATATTCCCCCTCCATTTTCCCATGGCTTAAGCAAAGCAGAGAAATTCTGTATCTCAGAAGGTTGCAAACTGGTGGCTCATGGGCCAAATCTGGCTCACAGATGTATTTTATTTAGTCTGTATAGTTTTAAACAAATGTGAGTCATCATTTCAGAAAGTTGGATATTTCACATACAAATTCTAGGATTCTGGTTCTTGGAATAACCAGGCAGCTGTGGGCTTGCCTTCCTATGCTGTAACAATCACCTCGTCCCAAGTGCTGGGTGCCTCTTTAGACAGGACATGGGCACCGCAGACCCTCATGAGCTGAGCACAGACTAGGGAGCAGGATTGCCTGGGTTCAGATCCCAGGTCAGCTACTTGCTAGCTGTGTGACCTTGGACAAGCTTCTTGACTTCTCGGTGCCTCCATTTTCCTTATCTGTTAAGTGAGGATGGTAACAACACCCACCTCCTAGCACTGCTGTACCTTGAATAGCAGATGTTTAAAACAGTGGCTGGCACGATGTCAGTGCTATGAGCTTGCTCTTGTTATTTTGGGAGAGGGGCCTGGGTGAGGGGTCTGGCCTGAGTCTGCCTGGCACTTCCTCCTCCCCATCCCACCCTGGTCTACACACAGATGGCTCAGATTAGGGCTCTGTTTTTGCCCCCCCCCCCAGCAGGACTGGAGACGAAAGGACTTGGCCTGTGGAACTGAGGGGCAGAGGGAGCGGTGGGTAGATTTGAAGAATAAGGGAGAAGGAGAACCATCTGACTTGGTAGTGGAGGGAAAAGGAGAAGTTCGGGGTTTCTGGGGTTTGGGTGTAGGTACCCAGCCGCTGCAGTGGTGGGTGGAGGGGAGGAATAGAAGTGCCATTGACCAAGGTGGAAATTAGGGCAGGAGGAGCAGGTTCAAGAGGGAAGACGAAGGAAACCCAAATTTGGATGTTTCCTTTCTGCGCCTTGGGCTAGTCACCCTGGGTTGTCCTCACTGCCCTGCAAGGCCCCACAGCATCTGCCTCCCCCTCCCCTCCCACTCCGGACCTCCCAGACCTCATTTCCTTTACTCCCCCCTCCCTCACTCAGCTGCAGCCACATGGACCTCCTCTGTGCTGGTCCCTCAAATACACCAGGCGGCTCTACCTTCAGGACCTTTGCACTTATGGTTCCTTCTGCCTTCAATACCCTCCCCCCACTGTCCACTGGGCTGACTCCCTGATCTCCTTTGAGTTTTGTTCACAGGTGCGCTAAGCAGACTTCCCTGACCACTGTATTTAAAATCTCACACACCCCCCCTCAAATGATACCCCTTTCTCGTAGCTATTTTTCTCCTTGTCATAGCATGCGTTCTTCATGTTTCCCAAGCTCACAAGAACACAATCACATAAAGACAAGGGGTGTGTTTTCTCCAATCCTGTGTCCCCAGTGCCGAGAGAACTGTCTGACACCTCATAGGGGCTCAGTAATATTGGTCGAATGGCGGGAATGGCCAGCAACTGCTCTCTTTCCTGTCTCACCCTCAGCTTTTTCTGTCCCCGCAAATCCACCTTCAGTGGTGCTCACCTGTCTGGATGTACAATTCCAGAAAGCAGCCCACCACCAAGGGCGCCTCCCCTGCCTTCACGAGTGAGGCTGCAAGGAACATCCGTGTACATATTGTTGCCTGCTTGTGACTCTCGGGCTCACCTCCAGATTTGTGCCAAAGGTTTTTGTGCATTTTTAAACTGATTGCTAATATCTAATTTTTCCCCCCGGAGGTTGTGGCCATTTGAGTTTACACTAATGCTGTCCCAGTGCCCCCCGCCCCATGCTAGCCAACGTCGTCGGCTACTTTGTGGTAGAATTTGCATGTCCTTACTAAGAAGGGAGGTCAGGCATTTTTTTCAGCCCAGCTGCTTAAGGCTGGGGTTTGGCATCTGTCCTTCTCAGGGGTAAGTGGACAACATCTAACAAACTGTCCAGGGACCCTGAGGCTACCCCGCCACAGGATCAGGCAGAGTTGAGACCTTCGGGGCACAGAGGCTCTGCATACCACAAACACTGGATTCGCTTAATACTTCTCAGCTTGTGACTATTTTATGAGTCCCTTCCTCCTCAAATGCAAACCAGAGGGCTGTCTCCTTAAAAGGAGTCGTGAACAGCTTTGGGCTACTACCCTTCCGCTTGGATATTTGAGCTTGTTTCCTAATTACAAACCTTTCGCAGTGTTAGATACCTAAGATTTTAAGAAAAGCTGTAGAAGCAAAACGTAAGAGCAAAGAAACCTTGAAAGGCTCTAACTTGGCCTAGTTCACAGAATCCACCTAACAGGCTCAGAGTTTAAGCACCATCGGTCTGAGTGGACCACACCACACCTAGCTCCTTCGACCCCGGAGCCTCGCCTCGCCGGGCCACCCTCCCTGTGACAGGGTGTGTCCCATCAGAAAGAGAGGAGGAGGAGAGGGAGAGGAGAGCAAGAGAGACGGCGTTATCTGTAAGAAAAGTCAGTATATTTATGGTTTGCTTTATAAAAGTTACTATAATACAATGGTACATAGTATTGAATTCACAAAAATATGAACAAATATTTACAGCAAGACACACCCACAACGGAAACACTTCTCTTCAAAACAAGTTACATACGGATGACAGAGTCTATGTGCACAAACATCCCTAAAACTTATGGGTTCTCTTCTTTGCAGGAGGAGAGAGGAAGGGAGAGAGGGACAAGAACAATCAAAAAAAAAAAAAAAAAAAAAAAAAAAAAAAAAAAAGCAGAAACCCCCGACTTTTGGAAAGCAAAGATTTGTTCAGTGAAAATGAAGGCATTGAAAGAAAAATGAGCCATGTTTCTGGATATGGCAGACCATTCTGGGGGTGGGGCGGGGCTTCCTGGGGACAGGGAGCGTGCAGCCCCTCGCCGGCTGGGCGAGGCGAGGCCAGGCGGAGGTGTGAGGCTGGCCCCCAACCCTGGTTTCCTCACATCCCCCTCCACTTCTTCTCAGGGGCAGAGGGGTGAGAATGGAGGCAGCCCCTTGGGGGCCGCCCAAGTAACTTAAATCAACCATCTCTACAAACTACACATTTCCTCAGGTGAAAAATAAATATTTCCTCAGTTGCACAATTAGGCAGAAAACCGCAAACGGAAGAGAAGGTCGCCGCTGTGCCCAGGTCCCTCCTCTGTGTCTTATTGCCACCGATTTCATTGACCTTGAAACCTTGAAACTGGTGGGCACAATCTCAAACAGGGAGGGCATGGGGTAAAGAAATTAAAAAAAAAAAAAAAACACAACAAAACCACCAACGACAAAAAAAAAGAGAAAAATAACAATTCTTTGTACAGAATTTACATGATAACAAGCTTGACACAAGCTGAAGATACCAGAGGCTCCGGGCCTGCATCCGCAGGGTGGGGGCGGTCCCGCCGGGAGCTCTCCCGTCTGGGTGAGGATGACTCCTGGTCACAACAGTCACTTTCCAGAAATTATTTACATGCCTGCTCTTTCTGGGGTGCGAGGGACTTGCTTTGTTGTGTGTGTGTGTGTGTGTGTGATTTTTGGAAATACAAAGAAATGAGCAAAAAAGTCTTCCACATGTTTCTACAAGAAACAATGTTCCCGAGAAAAAGTCCTTTATGGCAGCCTATATACAGAAGTTGGTTCTGAACTTCAAAAACCTATTTCTTCCCTTCGTTTTGATTTTATACACGCACAGGAAAAAAAAAAAATCCATGGAAATAAACCCTGAAGAGGATGATGGGAAGGGGGTAAAAAAGGTTAAGGAAAAAAAAAAAAACAAACCAAAAAACCTGTCAGACTTAGATCTGAGTTTTAAAATCTTCTCTAAGATTTTCCTTTCTCTGGGAGAATAATCGTCTCACTCCAAAAATAAATATGCTCTTGCCTTCTTGGGATGAGGGGGCTGCTGGCTGGGTGAGTTGGGGTGTGGGCTAGGGGCAAGCGGGGGAAGCTTATAAACAAAAAAATGCCACGTGCACATGGTCAGAGACCCGCAGTGGCAGGACTGGGGGACCCGCCTGCCCTGGGAGGCCCTCCCGCCCGGGGGAAGGCGAGGGCAGGAGAGAGCAGACAGGACCCTTCCCAGTGCCCCCACGCCCGCACTGGGGCCTCCGGGAGGCTCCCTCGTTGCTGGCATTCGAATGAGAAAGTAAACATTGAACCCAAGATTTTGGGGGTGGCAGGGTGTGGGGTGGCAGGGAGAGCCCAGAGGGGAAATTCCTGCCTGGGACCAGCTCGGCTCCACCAGGGTCCGCTAGGGGAAAGGGCGCCCCCAGGCTGCTGGGGAAGGAACAGAAGGGGGGGTCTTCTCCTCACTGAGTCACCGCCCGCAGAGAGGGGGCCTCGCGCAGTGTTCTGAGGTCGGAGCGGGCGGCCCGACCCCCCTCCTCTCCGCAGCACCTGGCCCAGCGCCCTGGCCCGGGGGTGCCGGAACGTGGGCCGACTCGCCACCACACCGAGGCCTCTGCAGCCCCCGCCGGGGGTCCCCGCTCTCCGATTCTGCTTTCACATTTCAACGGTTAAAACGTCTTTTCTTACGACGAGGGAGAGAGTAAAGAGAAGACGGACCGACATAGCAGCATTCACGGGAAGAGGCTGGTGGGGGAGACGGGAAAAGAGGACAGAGACGGAGAGACAGAGAGACGGAGAGACGGAGAGTGAGAGACACGGACGGAGAGAAGTTTACGCCGGAGTTCAACAAAAATCCTGAAGGGAGCATTTTAAAAAACCAAAGAGACGTGGGCTGAGAGACAGAGAAGCCCTTTCCCGCTGAGGGGCTGGAGCTGCGCTGGGTCCTGGGGGTAGTGTTGGGGGCGCCGGGCCCTGACGCGGCCGCTGGGTGGGGACAGCACCTGAAATGGGGGCGGGAGGTGGGGCCGGGCCCCGGGGCCCCGGGGTCCGCGCTCGGGAGCCCTAGGGCAGCGCGGCGGCCTTCGGCGGGGCCTAGTTGAGGGTCCCCCGGCAGTTCTCGGAGCCGCACAGGCAGGGGATCTTGACGTCCTCGATGGGGAACTTGTAGTCGTAGGTGATCTCCTCGTTGACGTTGATGTGCTGCTTCGAGTAGATGACAATCTTCTTCTGGGACTCCACTGTGATCACCTTGGCATAGCAGTTGGGCTGTGGGCGAGGCAGGAGGGGAGGGTGAGCTGACGACTCACCCGGGACCCTCCCCCCAGACCCTCCACCATGAGGCCCCGCGGAACCCAATGGAGCTCTGTGCCCGAGGCCTGGCAAAGGTGCCACACGGCCCCCATGCCCACTGGCCACCCGCTCGAGCCCCGGCTGCCCTATCTGGGTGACAAGGAGCCCCTGCCTCTGATACTAAATAAGGATGACGATGATGGTAGTAATAGTAATAAATGTCCCTCCCCCAGGGCTTCGATTTCCATTTACACTACAGGTGACTCCCAAATTCTGTCCCTAGCCCAGGCCTCACCTCCGGGCTCCAGAGAGGGGGTGAGCAACTGCGGCCCCTCGCTGCCCGTGTTAGCAAGCGGAGTTTCGCTGGCACACAGCCATCCCCGTTCATTTAAGTACTGTCTGTAGCTGCTTTTGTTACAAGGACAGTTAAAGTAGTTGCTAAGAGATCCTCTGGGCCACGAAGCCTAAAATATTTACTATCATGCCCTTTGAAAAAAAGGTTGCTCGACCATGCTCCAGACCCGGAAATCCAAGTACCTGCTTGATATCTGCCTTTGGCAGCTCAGGCAGACACTTTTGACTCCGTAAACTCAAACCTAAAGCTCGAGGGAGTGGCCACGCCACGGGCCCAGGCCCCCAGACATCCACCTCCCGCACCTTCCTCCACCGATGCTGGACCCGGCCCGCTGCTGCGCCCAAGTGGGTTCTTCCTCCAAAGGACCTGCTGATTCTGTCTACTGCTCTCCACCTCCCCCTCCACAGCCCCAGTCAGGCCCTTCTCATCACTCGGCTGGACTTCAGCATTTCCCACCGCCTCTCGGTCCTCTGAAAACATCTGCTGACCCAGCAGCCAGGGAAGTCTTTCCCAGGGAACAGCAGATCCTGTCATCCCCTGGCTCAAAACCTTCCAGTAGCCCGCTTGGCTGCTAGAGAAGCTTCTCAGCTCTGCCCCAACCCTGCTAAGCTCATCTCTTACCCGCCCTCGCGCCCCCTACTCATCCCTGCTGCCCGCTTTGCCGTCCCTCCGGCCGGTGTCCTCCTCTCCAGGGTCCCCCTGAGCAGAACGCCTGCCCCCCACCCCACTGCCGGCTGGGTGAGGCCCCCCAACCCTCAGATCCCGCAGGAGAGGCAAGCAAAGTCCCTACTGGCCCAGGGGATGATCCAGTCATCAGAGGAGCTGACTGTCGGCACACTCAGAGGGCCTACACTCGGGGGTACATCTGGGTCTCCCAACAAGCTACAGGGAGGGGCCGTTTCCATCCAGATCAGGAAACTGAGGCACTGAGACATTACGTCACCAGCCTGCGGTCCCTTGCCGAGCAGCGATGCCGTGACTCGAAAGGAGAGTTTGGCATCTTTGCTCCGGAACTCGCCTGCCCCCGTCTGGAGCCCCCCGCGTTTGTCTTCAGCATGAGAACCACCCCCATTACCAGCACTCGCTGCGCCCCCCGGGCCAGCGCTGTCCACCACCATCACCACCAGCCACGTGCAGGACTATTTCAGCTTAAGTTAAACCAAAGTAAACGACACGCTCAGCTCCTCGGCGGCACAGGCCACGTGCCCAACCCCTCCCGCAGCTCGCCCCCTGTCGGCGGACAGCACCGAGGCAGAGCGTTTCCGCCGCACAAAGTCCTAGAGGACCCCCGCCCGGGGACGAAAGCTCCCCGAGGGCGGAGCCCAGCCCCGAGGAGGGACGCGGTAACTGCGAACCTAGCGGACCACTTCTTCAGCACCTTGGGTCTTGCTGTGCCCATTGTTCGGAAGAGAACACTGAAGCTCCGGGGACAGATACTCGGCATACAAGACCTCGCCCCCACCCCGCCCCCATCACCCGCCGGTGACCGGGACTTGGGAGGGAGGCCGTGCCCATCCCATGCCAGAAGCTTCTGGGGGCAGCAGCAGCCCGGCGCCGGGCACTCACGTTGCAGCTGTGGTTGATGAAGCGTGCAAAGTTGCCGCACTTGGTGGCATCGATGATGGTGTCGTGGTCCACCCGGAACATGTAGCTGCTGCCGATGCCCTCGTCCTCGTAACGCTTTTCCCGCATGTCCGCGATCACCTGGCGGGGAGAAGGCCTCAGTCCGCGCTGGGCCGCCCCACCCCACCCCGACGCGCAGCCCCCGGGCAGTGCCTACCTGGCGGATGTTCTGGCCCACGTACTCAATGACCATCTCGTCGGCCGCGATGGGCTCCATGGCGAACAGGCCCCAGTCGTGAATGTGGCTCTTGCAGAACTTGAGCTTCTTCTTCCGGAACTGGGGGAGGGAAGGAGCTGAGAGGTGAAAGTCCTGGTCTCAGTCCCGCGGCCCCCCCGGCTACCCTGGGTGGGGCCGGCCTCACCTTGAGCTGGTTGAACTTGAGCAGGTCGCTGTCACAGCTGCCAGTGAAGGAGGACAGCAGACGGCGCTGCTCGGATCGCCGCTCCGAGCCCGCCCGAGTGGAGGCATGAGGCTGTGCCGGGATGCTCATGCCCTGCGGAGGCCGAGGGCCACAGGTCAGGAGGGGCGTGGCTGTCCCACAGTCCCGTGGTTGTCACCGTGGCACTGCGTACCCGTTTCCCTATGGCATCCTTGGTGACCCTACCCTAAGCTCTGGGTCCCTGTCTTCCCAGCCTCCCAGCCCTTGCTCTGGGCGCATCTGTGCCTGTCCCATCCCTACTTGTCACCTCTCCTCTTTGCTGCTCCTTTCTGCCAGAATCTGAACGTGCTCAACGTCCTCCAGACAAAGCAAACAACACCACTTTCCCTTTGCACTCGCCATCTTTCCCGTCTCAGCTAGAAGTTACCTCCACTTTCAGGAGGGAAGGTGGTGGGTATCTATCCCCCCCGCACACACACCCCTCCCCGCCGTGGCTCTCACCATGGGGACTCTGACTTTTCCAAGCATTTGAGATCGTGGCTCCTTCCTCAACACCCTTACCTCCCTCCCTCTCCCTTGGGTGTCCTTGTCCTCTGCACTCCTCCCCACACCTCTCCCTGGGCGAGCTCATCCTTGCTGTGACCTCCCCTTGACATTTCTGTCCTGATGACCCAATGTCCGTCCCCCTCCCAGGCTCTCTACTGTGCCCAAAAATCCAACTGCCTAACAGACCTCACTACCTGGATGTTCCACAAACCCCAAAACTCAAGCTTCCCACCTCAGTGCTTGCTACCCTGCTTCCCAGTTCCCCAAACCAGACCCAGGAATGTCCCAGCCCATTTCTTTGTCCCCTCCGGCCAATCTGACCCCAGGTCTGTCCTTTCGGCTTCCTAATATTCTACTGTTCCTAATATCCTTTCAAACACATCCCTTTTTTTCTCGCGGCAAACACAGTCGAACCTACCCACGCGTCTGGACTGGGAACTGCCGCAGCTGTGCCAGTCTCCCCTCAGGACCCCTGCAGTCAACTCTCTACACAGCTGTCAGCGGGAGCTTTGAAAATCATGGGCTGAGCCACATCACCCTCACCCTCTGTCTGGAAACCCCCATGCAGCTCGCTGTCACACACAGAATACAAATCTAATCTTATTACCACAGCCTCCAAGGGCCCTGATGACCTGTTCTGTTTCTGGCCTCAACCAGTCTCTCCTTCCCTTTCTCACGCCACTCGAGATCCTACCTGAGGGCCTTCGCACATGCTATTGACTCTGTGCATGACTTCCAGACTTAGTGACTCCCTCTCCTGTTTTAACTATTTTTTTTTAAAGTAGGCTCTGCGCCCAACACAAGTCTCGAACTCACGACCCCAAGATAAAGCGTCACATGCTCTACTGACTGAGCCAGCCAGGCACCCTTCCTGTTTTAACTTTTTACTGAAGCCTTTTTCTACTTCTCTGTGGTCTTTCCCAGTTATCCACATGGCTCGTTTCTTTACTCTGTTCAGACCTAGCTCAACTGTCACCTTCTCTGACCCCTCGGACTCACCAATCTCTAACCTCCTCTCCTGTTTACCTCACTTGAAATTCCACATTTATTTGTTCACATATTTCCTACTTCCCTTCTAAAAGGTAAGTTCTGCAAGGAAAAGGATTTCATTTCATTCCCTGCTGTAGACCCAGAACAGTGCCTGGGACACAGCAGGCACTCAGTAGACATTTGCTGAATTTATAAAGGAAAGAACGAACTTTCTGGAAACTCAACTCCACTTGGCTCACATCCCTGATGAAGACCTCAGAGGCTCCCACTTCCCACCCTCACCGCACTTTTCCAACCTCCGCGGCCAGGTGAGTAACACCCTCTGTGCCAGCCCCTCTGACTCCATGAGGCGCCCATGCTGCCCGGCAGCCTGTCCCAGAGTCCCCACCCAGTGCACCCTGGGAGGCGCCAGTGTGTCTGGCGCCTGCTGGCAGTACCTGGGTGTCTGTCGGGGGCTCATCGGTGCTGGCGCGGCTGCTGTTGAGGTATCTGAGCTTGTCCTTCTTGTCGATGGTATAGAAGCCCTCACTGCGGGCACAGCCCGTCACGTGCTCACGGATGCCATCGTCCCGTTTCTTTTTCTTAGCTGAAGAGAGGCTGGTGGGTGGGTGTGGGTTAAGGGCCACACGGACATTCTTGAAGAGCCCTTCCCAGTCCATCCAGAGGCCAGTCCCACGCCCTGGCCTCCCTACCCTCGGGCTAATCTCCAGGACGGCCCCCCCCCCTGCCCCCAGCTAAGCCACGGCCGTGAGGCTGCCCACAGGCCAACTCTACTGATGGCCCGAATTCTGTCTGGGGTACCGAGCTGCACGGCCCTGGGGTGTTATCTCAACAATGCCTCTCTGAATGATGACATGTGCTTAGGTGCTTAGCAGACTTCCTGAAACGGAGGTGCTCAGTAAATTAGTTTGATACAGCAGGGATAATGACCACTCCCAACTTGATCGTGCTTAACCAACTATCATTAGGGTAGCATCACGGTCCAGCGCCTAGATTCTGGAAGCAGATTTGCCTGGGTTCAACTCTCAGCTCTGCTACTTCATAGCTGTAGGGCTTCCTCAGGTCAGTTAACCTCTCTGAGCCTCAGTGTTCACATAAATAAAATGGGGATGATGGCCCCGACCTCCCTGGGCTGTTGGGGAGATTAAAGGAGGTGATGAGGAGCCACGAAGAGTGGGCCCTCCATCTCGGCTGCTGTGATGCTGTACAACCACGTGCTACGCCGGGCCCCGAGACCTGCACAGGGTGAGACGGGCCTGGCACAGAAGGTATGGCACAGAGTGCCAGTGAGGACTCCGTATGGAGCCCGGCGTCACGCCAGCCTAGGCACGGCCTAGTAGGTGATGGGCATCTGTGCTGGTGCCTTTGCGGGTGTCTGCAAGACAGGGCCCAGGGAGGTGGGCAAGGACCGTGCCCCGTCGGCTAGGATATAGGGGTGGTAGACCCAGAGCGTGTCATTGAGCCAGTCCATGCCGTTGTCCTGCTGCAGCAGCCGCTCGTAGGTGACACACAGGAAGCGGATGTCCTCCTCATCGATGCCCCCATTCCAGATGTCATACAAGATGGTCATCTCCTCAAACTCCGACCGGGGCCGGAAGAGGGGTTGTGGTGGCGAGAGCTCGGGCGAGACTGGGGCCACCAGGTCCTCGTGGCGCTTCTTAGGCGGCCGGCGCCAGGGCCCCCGAACCTTGGCCAAGTCCATAAACTCCTCGGTGACTTCATCACGCCCGCGAGGGCCTGGAGGGATGGCCTCTGAGGGCCACTGGTTCTCTAGCTCCTTAAAGGGCAGCTTGGTGGACTCA